>JAPYMA010000750.1:0-76430 GCA_035041965.1 Anisakis pegreffii | reverse complement strand
CCTCTTCTGCCTGGACTTCGTTAGTGTCGTCGTTAGTGTCGTTGTTAATGTCGTTAGGTTGGTTAATGTCATCTTCGTTAGTATCGTCATCATCCATAAACATGTCGTTAATATTTTCTATTTCCTCGGGCTGTGGTAGTTCTGGTTCAGCGGGCCTGTGTGCGGGTGACGGACGGGGCTCCCCTCGGTCCAACTCCTGAAAGAGTACCTCAATCATGCAACGAATTGAGGTTGATTGGACCGAGACAGCTGAATTTCCATAACTGATTTCAGCATGCGCAAATGACTGCTTTACTATCAGTTTTTGATTTGATACTGAAGGATGAACCAAAAGAACAGTCAACGCAATGAATAATCGTTTAATTATTCTCTTTAACGCTCAATTCGTCAACAATTGAATTCCTATCATTTCACAAGGTGTTGACTTCAGAATATCGGCTATATTTCCGTCCAAAACGGTCATAAGATCGTCAACGATCTCTGAATTATATATTCAAGTTATCATCGAATTTCACTTACGTCGACTGGGAGCGGAACTCGCCACCGATCCATTTGCCTGGTGAAGTGCTCCGAATCGACGAACTGAAATATTATTTGACCATTATTATTGTTCTTAATATAATGGCTCATATTGTAAATCAGTATCATTTTCATATCATTTGAATCGTCGGAGTGCGATTACTGTCATTTTTATATTAGCATCAAAAAGATATTCTCACACAATTTATCTGAAATTCATTCACAACAGAACATACTTGGAGCGAGGGTGGCCCAATGAAGACGGCGTAACGGTCTTCCGCTTCTCGTATCACTTCATAAATCGCCCCCGTTACGCCGTATTTCCAGCTCCTCACGTTGTCGATATCTGCCCGGTGGATGAGGAGCTGGACGTCCGTCATCCGACATATTGCCTCAATCAGCAGGGGCGAGGGTGCCCCTGCTCTGAACGCTGACACTGAAACCAAAACACATTGAGGCACTTTCGTACGGATTCATCCTGATTTGATATCCTCTTCATCTGGTTTTCCAACAGTATTTCTTGACGGTATTAACTTCTGAATGTTTAATTGACTCATTCTTCACTGATCATATCCTAAGACACATTATGATATTATATTATTAACCTCATGAATATTGTTAAGTGATTCGTAGTTATTAGAAATGACGATCAATAAGACGATGCTGATGATATTACATTTCATGATGCAATGAGAATGTGAATCGATAATTTCAAAAACTCATTCTACCTCTTCCTGTTACTCATATTCACATGAACTCAGAATTGTCATTTCATCATTTCATAAGATGACATTTCGTTTATAATTCATCCATATGCATACATCCACATAGGATTATATTTATATAGATAAATTATAAACGAAGGAGTGAATATCTCATTAAATTACAACAAAACTTACATATCGAATGTCCACCCAGTTCGGGTGGCAATGCGTCTATTGTCAGCGCCCAGCCCTTCCTGACCCACTGAACCAGATTGTCATAGGGGGGCAATAGGCTGAGAACCCCCAATACATGCAGCAAATTGCTGCAGTAAACTTTCCCGCAACTCCCGAACTGCGGGTTGTCGACCTGAAGCCTTGTCTCCGGATGGCCCGGAACCCCTTCCTTCGCGCGCCTCACAAAACATCCCTTCCTCACGACCCGATCGTTGACCTTGTCCTTCTTAGCCCTGCGATGTCGCCTTCTCCACAAACTGCTGCTGCTGCTGCTACCGCTGTTGTTATGCGGCATTTTTTAAAAACTGAAATTGCTCATTTTTGAAATAATGATTTTTTCAAAATTCATCCCACCTAAGCAATAACTTCTTTATTTTTCCACGATGAATAACTTTCACATACTTCAATGAATCCTCCTCGATATCTTCGAATGCAAATGACCCCGACTCCTAGTGAGATTTTCCCAAATTTCACAAAAATATCGAGTACGATTCAATCAATTGTTGCACTTCAACGCGTTTGATTATGATACCCAAATTCTTCTCAAACAATGCACCGAGTATTCGGCAAATCATATGTCAATTCTCGAACAATATTCCCATACGGTCATATAGAATAATATGAATGATCAAGGAATTCATGAAATAGATCCAATGTTCAACTCAGATATTCATATCGATATAATCAAGCGCAACGAATGAAAAGGGCTTGAAAAGGCTCTCATTTCGATGCTACGGCTTGGAGCAAGGTGAATAATGCCATTTACTGTGCAAATTTCAAGCGGAAGATTTATTGTGTATTAGCAGCTGAGTATGAGAAATTTTCTCATTCTGAGGCCCATGATGCAATCAAGTGATCTTCAAGACGGTGATATAATCCTAGAGGTTAGCAAAAATTGCTTATTTCGATAATAAGATATTTTGACGTAATTTCAATGCGGCTTTGAGAGTGAGTTTCTGATTCAGAATGAATTTTTGAAGCGATTGCATATTCCGAAGATCGAATAGAACCGAATTTATCGTCCCAAATCTCTCTTAATTTCCAGAATTTTAGCCGGATATTGCCAAACTACATTTCACTGCAGTGATTCAGATAAATGGAAATGTTCTAGCGAATCAATGGATAGATCAGTTCAAATCAGCTGTTTACATTCGATGAATAGAGCGCAATGGATCAAAAAAGCATGAGGTTTGCTTTGATTTTGAAACTTTCGAGGCGTTTTTTGCGAATGTTCTATCCATAAACTTTCGAAGGAAGCTTCAAAGTTATCAAGCGCAAAATAGAAAAGGTAGGAAGGCTATCATCAGTACATAAGCCTCAAGCAATACTGCTAATCGCACGTAAAGTGATATAATTAACCCCAAATGGTCGAGTGATCACTTCTCAACTCTTTCGCTTGATCAGTTCACCTTTTCATGCCGGAAAAAAAGCAAATGCAATGTCAAAATGAATTTTCTTGCAGGTTACTTTCAGTTTGGAATTATCAGCGCGTTTAAAGATTTGTTTCTCCACCTTGAAATTTTGTTCGATAAATTTCTATTCCAATGTCATTTTTCTTTTCTTTATTGCAATCAGAGAAATGCCCAAATGAAATATTAGGATATAGATCAGTTCAATCGTATTGCTGATGTCATGCAGTGAGATAGACTGAAATCGCTCGCATATTCTTTTGAAGGTAAGATAAATGAACAGGATTTAATTGCTTGCTTTGATTAGGAGAAGGAAGAACGCAGATTTAAGAAGAATATACGCGTGAGATTGGTTATTTTCCATTATTAAATGGACGATGTTGCAGATAAACGCAATTTGTGTTGATATAGATGCCACTTTTCAGAACGTGAAGAAATTATCAATATATCGAGATAAGAACACATCAATAGTGCAACATACCAAAAACTTTAACTCGAATAAGAGAAAGTTTAAAGAAACGAATAAATAGATAACGGAAATTATGCTTAAAACTTAGATTTTTTGCTGCTTCCAATTAATCAGCTGCTCTCGACCACTCACTCTATTTTAAATTCAAAAAATCTGAAAGTAAGTGGATTATAATGTGTTTGGTGAGTGCAGTAGGATTTTAAGATTTATTACAAATTCAGAAAAGTTCTGTTCAGTGATAATAACGATATTAATTAAACGAGGTGATGCAATTTATACGTTTCAACTTGAAAATTCCGAAAATTAAGGAACCACAAGAGACTAGACTGGATGATCATTTTGCCAGAAAGTTTATTCTCAAAGAGAATATTTGTTCGTAGATGGTCATATGATAATGTACAAATTAACGAAGTTAATCGACGAAAAAAGTGAATGTAAATGAAGTCGAAGCATACATTAAAAATTGATAATTTCGCAATGCTTTTCTTCTCCAATCGCCAAGGTATGGTCAGTACCTTTTATCTTAATTACTGAAATTGAATTATTTGAGCGGAATAATGGAAAATAAATAACATGAAGTTCTGCGAACGAATCGTATTAATGAACGGCGCACAGAAAGAGCACAACCACAGGTATAAGTGATTAATCGAAACCGAGGTGCGATATCACTTATTTAAGTTTTCGTATTAAATGAGGAAGAGAAAACCATTCGTTGTCATGTTCGATAGTATTTCTTATCGTCATTTCTAGTTTTTTCCTTATAATTATTGGTATTCAGTCCTCTCCTCAGCAACGGTGATTAGGCATCGAACAAAACTTTATGAAACGGTCAGGTAAAGTCTGATTATTTTTTATTGGTGAAACTGTTAGGCAGGCAAATGTTTTGGTGATGCATTCATTCTTTTAGCATTTCACAGAGATCCTGAGCATTGTTGGTATTATCATGTTGATATTGACCATGACTTGACATAATCGTTTTCCTACACTGCCTTACTATTACTAAGAGATTTAATATGATGCTTGGAAATGGCATGGTACAGTGGACATTAGTGGGGAAGCATTTTGAATGCATGAATGATGTGCTGAAGAATTTGCGCATTGAAAGGACTCCAAAATTCCTGGAAGTATCCATTAATGCGTTAAATAGCCCCAACAAAATAAATGCCTTTCAAAGAAATAGAATTATTGAATGGAGGATCGCGAAAAGGCATGAAATGTTGCAAGAACTGCCATTTTCAAACAACTTCGGAAAATATTCTTAAGATAATCATTATCTTCTCGAAGATTGCTATTGGTATCGACCAGCTGTTTTAAGAATGAAAAGTTAGTATCGAAGAGGAAAATAGTGATGAGCTTATTTAATGTTTTTGCAAGGAGTTTAGCAAACATGGTGTGATTTGCTGTTTTCTTTGAGTGCGATTCAGAGTAAATATCTTAAACCGATTCTGAAAGTGATATGTGAAATACTGGCTCTGATTTGAAACAATTTGAATAATTATGAAACCTAAAAATTTTGGGCATTGTCTGAAAAAATTCACCTAAAAAGTATTCTAGATATAAGCTCAATGTGGGAATTTCTTTAGACAATTACTGATCCTTTGGGTGCAGTAAACAATCGATGCTAATAAATGCTATTCATGTAATGAATTTCCTTTGCTGACTGCAATAATTATGGAATTTGTCAAGTGCAATAGCAGCCTTCGAACGGCGCACGTCATTTTGAGTAGTGGCGTATGAACGTCTAAATGAAAACAACAGTGAAGTTTGAGAGAATTGCAAAGGGCATTGTGTGATGCAAAGTGTATTGCATGTAATGCCCTTTGCATGCAAAGGGTATTGCATGATGAAGCGTGTAATCAAGTGAGAACTGTGAATAAACAACACTGTTAACGTGATGAGGAAGGAAGTGTGATGAACGCTGAGTGAAGTGAAGCAACCACTCAATGAAAATTTATCAGCAAAAAAGTGGTCGAGAGTGAGAAGGGAGAACAGTAGTTGATTTGATCTAGATGTTCATGTTCACGTTGCTTTGTCATCGCAGATCATTCAGCTTATATACACCATTCTGCTGCAGAATTGATCACTTTGTGTTTCAATCTTCCCGAATCGTATCAAATGCAAACCATCAATGATATACTTCAGTGAATTGTTAATCTAATTGAAGTATCATGATCAGATCAGTGATAACATTACACTCTCGCTTGGACAGATCGAATTAAGGTTCATCAATTATGGCAAGTAGTCCCGGTTTAACGAGATGAACTGAGCGATCTAAATCTTTTAGCTGACTGTGAGCAGGCTTGTATAGAAATAAATGCTAAGCATTGCAAACAGCTGAAAATTTCAATTCGATATATGTGCTCAAACTGGCTTGGCTGAACAAGTCAGTCGAAACGATTATTTATTTCTTAAAATCTCCTAATAATTTGCTGAATGCAATATTAAGCAGAAAAAGCTCAGTATGCTGTTACACTGAATTTATAGGTAGGATCACAATACTGATGTCGATATCGATCACAATACTGATGTCGATCACAATACTGATGTATCAAATAGCACATACTTCAGCAATTCATCCCCTCATGTTCATCTACCAGAACAGGATCTTTGATGTCGACAGATGTTACCAGCATCGTAAAATTCGATCACATCCATTTAACAGAACAGGATCTTTGATTTAGGAAAAATACTTGCGTCGTCTGACGAAAACTTCAATACTACTGACGGTTTTCAACAGGAAAATTCCTTACCACAAAATCGATTTCGTGATTTTCCGTTGAATTCTCATCAATTCATAATTAATCTGAGAGGATGGAGGTGGTTAGAATTGCTACAAGGAGATTGGTGGTGAGCTATATGGAGAGTGAAAGTCTGAAAACCATGTTGTGTGGGGACGATTCTCATTCCCCAATCCAGAAGCCGGATGATTTCATTTCATCAAAATTTTCCGCGTGAGAAGTGCACAAAACAACAGCTTATTCTCCAATTATTTATTCAACATCTCCAATACATAATATGCACCACAACAATAAATTTATTCATTCAGAGCAAGCATCCACGCATCTACGTTGTCCATATCTCAGGCAATCGTTCAAATTATTCTGAACATTGCAACTAGTTGCGTATTGGTTACACAATTCACTTCCGTAAGTGCAGTCTGAACGAAAAGATTAAATCAATTGTCAGTCTGATTCAATACGGACAACTCTGGATGAAGTCGACACTTTTGCAAGCATCTAACTATGATCGATCATTACGTCGCATTTTTGGCGAATCACTTGCAACTTCTCGGCTTTTAATGATAAATGACGAAAATGTCGCCAAATAAAGGTATTCCGTATTCAAAACAGGCTGACCACAGGGATTCAGGAATTTATTTGACTGCGAAAATTTTGGAAATGAGAATTTTTCTGAGTTTTCAGGAGGCTGAAAGTAATGTTAAATATTTATTGAATGGAAAATTATCTTGATCCGAGCTGAAATACGGCATAAATGCTGGTGAATGAGAGGATCGAAGGTATTTCCTAACAACAACATATAAAATGATGATGAGTACTGTGACAATAACTATGATAATAATACTAAAAAAAGTATCAATCATTTTGAAAAATAACAACAAAACTTAGAATAACTCCAAAAACATACCAGTCGAGCTGTGGCTTAGGAATTGTCGTTCGGATTTCTTGCAGTTGGATTGACGTAGATCAATAGGACCGTTGCTACGTATGCAAGAGCGTAAAATTCTTCCGCATCTCTCAAAATCTAAATGATTGATTTTGATTGGTTTTCATATTTTCATCTTCTCAAGTTTGCCCGGAAACATATTGATTATTGTACAACATTCGAACAAGCAGAATATCTGCTTTCCAAAAATGAAAAGACCATCGGAAAATACTGCCTCTGCGAGGAGATATGGCTATTATACTGATGCTGTAGGGGTTGGCACATTCAAACCTACCGTACCCTCAGCTTTGACCAGTAACATATCAATTTCTTCACACCAATTGATCGAGCCGAATCTCGGCATTCAGAAAAATATATATTTGGTTGGGCGATTTAGCTCAGTTGAGGAGCTATAGCTATTTGATGGAAGCTATCTGAACTGGCGCTGAGGTGCTCATTGATATGCATTTGATCACTATAGATCAGTGCATATTATACATTACTATAGAAATATGAGTACATTCAAACCTACCGTCTTCTCAAGTTTGCCCGGAACCGTATTCAAGTTTGTACATCGTTGGATTGAGCAGAATCCCTGCTTTCTAGAATTGAAAAGCCTACTGGAAAATTCCACCCCTGCGAGGATATATAGCTATTTATCTGATGCAATAGGGGTCGGCACACTCAAACCTACCGTATCCTCAGCTTTGACCAGTAACATATTGTTCGATTGAGCAGGATCTCTGCTTTCTAGAAATGAAAAGCCCACTGGAAAATTCCACCCCTGCGAGAAGATATAGCTATTTATCTGATGCAATAGGGGTCGGCACATTCGAACCTACCGTACCCTCAGCTTTGACCGGTAACATATCAATTTCTTCACACCAGTCGATCGAACGGAATCTCTGCATTCTGAAAAATATATATTTTGTCGGGCGATTTTGCTTATCTGAGCCGGTATAGCTATTTTATTAAAGCTATGTCAACTAGCGCTGAGATGCTCATTGATATGTGTTTGATCACTATAGATCAATGGATATTATACATTACTACAGAAGTATGGGTTTGATGCATTGAAGCCTACCTACTTCTCAAGTTTGCAAATAGGCATATTGATGTTTGCACAACGTTCGAACGAACAGACTCTGCTTTCTACAAGTGAAAAGACCACCGGAAAATTCCGCCTGTGTGAGGAGATATGGCTATTTTTCTGATGCTAGTTGAGATAGCTAACAAGAGAGCAATCCGATTTTTAAAATATGGTGTAGAAAAGAGAACACGAGAGTTCAAAGTGCAGAACACTATCTTTATTATTATTTGCTCTTATCACTATTTTCATGATTATTTATGGTTACTATTAATATTGTTATTAAGTTATATTATTATTCTTATCATTATTTATTATTAGTTACAAGTATTATTTATTACTGTTGTTATTCGTGATTTATATATTCTAATTATTTATTCTTATTATTATTTATTCCTGGCAATATTATTGTGCGGTGCAATCCCTTATTGTTTATTGCCTCAAAAATGGGTAATTAAACCTGCATAGTAACATAATCAATTCGCAAACACCTACGTTCAGTTCGAAAGGTTACATGCTCATGATAATCATCCTGATGACATTAATAATAAGGTACGATCCGATGGGTTAAGCGCTTATATAACGATAATATTAACCCGGTAATAGTAACTACAATGATATCAGTGATAGTGTTTATGGTAATAACAACATTGATAAGAATAATATTTTTACTCAAAGTAATACCAATTATAATGAGAGCAGTAATAATAGAATTGTGATAGCGATCAAAAGAACTCCATTCAAAGCAGTATTATGGGAAAGAATGATTCGTCTGTTCGCATCAACTCATTTCTATAATCTTAAATCTGTTATTGCTTACTTCGTTGCTGCATCATCTGCAACGCAGACTTTCAGATGTAGCTTTCGGGCGGCTACTGCAACTGGAAGTTATTTGTTGGAGTGTTTTGTTAGTTGCCTAGTCCAATTCCCCTTTTAAAACTGTTATCAATTATATTTTGATTGCGACAATCCCTTTTACTATTATTATTATTATTATTATTATTATTATTATTATTATTATTATTATTATCAATTACAATCCTTACTATCAATTAATGTTATCAAAGCATTTAATTCGAAATTGCATCAAGGGCAGGTTATCGTGGTGAACTCTCGAAATTGCTGAAGGCTGGCTGAGAGAAAGTCCCTTAAGAAAAAACTGAAGGAAGCGACTCTGATTCTAGATCATCACCCTGTTTTCAGTTGTTGATTATAATTTTAACTGTAGAATTCTTTCACAGTTTACGTCTCCAATGAAAGTCTATGTTCAAAAAATTTCAGTTGAATTGAATAAACGAGTTCATTCCGGACTTATCACTATACGAAACTGTGCGTCGGTTTAGGACCGAACTGTTGGGAGTAAGCGTGCTCGACCGAAAATCGAGATCAGTCGGGCTTATCAACAGTGGCAGGCAATCTTGCGCAATGTTGTTCATACAGTTGAACTTTCAACTTAAAACCTTCCGGTTTTAAATCAAAATCGAAAGACCAATCCCTACTCCTCGTATCGAGTTCATATCTAAAGGTTGCAGTTTACGGTGCCTCTGTCTTTCACGGATACTGGTCACCACACCCCAAACCCTCCGTGCTTCTCCGATCATTTCCTCGAAAAGCTGTTGACTCCCAGCGTAGACAATCTTCTCCCACCCCAATTCTTCTTTGTTTCGTAATGTTTCCGCCAAAAATCAAACTTCCAACCCTAATTGCCCAATTTTCATTATGCTCCTTTCCGGCCTGAGGGAACAGGAATTGAACAGAACAGTATAAATGCAAAACGGAAGAGCACGATTTCAAAACTCGGATGTGAGTTCATCACGATTGCATCAAACACATCCAGGGGTTTACATGCAAGCTTTTAGCTTCAGTCAACTTACTTGAGGCAATAGCCTTTACGAAATTAAGCTGCATTTGCGATTAAATTTTTGAAACAATATGCAAAAGGTCTGTGCTCAAGCAGTGTTAAGATCCGTCGCGAACAACACGGCTACAGCAGTATTAATATCTTCCAGTTATTATCATTCATGTAATTCCTGTTAGGCTAATATTTTACTTTCAATTAATAGATACTTTTGTTGTTGAGCATTATTCTTCATTAACTGAACTTGAACATTTATTACAGTTTCATTTGAGTTGTTCATCCAACAACTTTTACTTAGTCAGTGCGCAACCTCAGTGGTGTTTATATCAAAGTTTTTTAAGCCCAAATTTAAGGTCAAATTCAATCAAGAGTGGTGCCGAGATGTAGACATTATAAATCTGACCTCAGAGATGTATAGCCGAGATGTAGCCAAAAAATCGAATGAACATTATTTGGTATTCACACACGAAAGTCATGTGCTTCTTTGTGTTCAAACTCGCCAACATTTATTCGCATTAATTGTATGACCCAATTTGATTCAAGTTGTTCAACATTCAATTATTGTTGTGGAATAATCGTCTAATTATTATTCCAACATCTCAGCTGTTATCGAGATATATTTCTCAACAATGTACAATTGTGAATCATCACAATCGTCAGCGTTGAAATTCTTTCAGGCACCAATTCTACTGATCTATTAGCCTAGACTCAGCGACTCGAACATCAGACTCTCAATCAACACCTACCTCATTCCATAACTGAGTGCCCTGTGCAACATTCGTCCAATTTTCAAACGAGCGCTCACAGTTTTTGGACTCAGTTACAGAGCAGCAACGAGGGTATTCCGTTGGCTTGTTTATTGCAAATCTTTTAGCAATTCTATTAGTACAGTTATTCACAAGTTTCTTAAACGTCCTTTTTTGAGTATCATTCACCTCATTGTTTATGATAGAATATCTCCAATTAAGATCAATCAGAAGAATACTTTAATTTGCTATCGCTTTTTTTCCAATCTATTGAGATATGTTCTCACTGTCCGATTTCATACTGATTTTTTTAAACAATAAAGTCTTCGGCTATAACGTTTCATTTCTATTCAGTTCATCGAATTCAAGTTCAATTCATTATTGCTCACTGTCATCTTTATTATTGTTGTTCTTATCATTCATACACTTACCTGGGAATTTTATTAGAACTTAGTAATATTTTCATTTAATATTCGCACTGACTTCGCCATCAGCAATACTCAGTCATTGTGCTGATACGTGTGACCGCCCCTGTCTGTCGTTAAGGTCTGTTGGTCAATGGTCTACATGCGATGTTCCTCATAAGTGGCTTGATTGTCGCGAACGTTAATCAAGTTAATTGACGTTACTTATCCGGCTAAGAATGATTTGTTTGTGATTCTGTGATCTCTTATTTCCTCGAACTTCACTCATCGGTAAGGACATCGGTATACTTAAAGCCAAAGATATTGCAGTTCCGAAGGATCACCGGTCCATCTTCTTCCCTCACTCAAAATGGTATCTTCTGAGTGCGCCCTCTATCGTCTTAAATTGTTCAATAATGAAAATTAATTGATCGATCAAATATGAATGAACGAGTTGCATTTTAACTGAATGTTAGTTTTTTTAGTGCTCGAAAGCTAACCAGGTAACCGTTGTTTATAGGGTTTGTAAAATCCTGACCAATTTTCTCAATCCGCGTATCGTTTTCCGACCTCAAGGCAATCCCGTGATTGTAAAGCAAGTTTTGAAATGCAGAACTGTGACATGTTCAACACAATCTTTGTGAATCCTTCTTGTGTTCATAATTAATCAGAAAAACGTTCATTCGTTCGCTTAAACTGCGCTCATCAATGCTCACCAGAAGTGCACGCAAGAGATCATCAGCGATAATCGTATTCAATTTCTTCAGTCTATCGTGGAGATATTAATGAGATATTAATGAATCATCTCTTCATTACCACATGATTGGTAAACAACAAATATGAGTGCATATTAATGAGTTCCGAATGATCTACGCTTCATTCGTGATGGGTATACTAACAAATTCGTACAAAACGGCTTGTGCTATGAATTCCAGGAGAAAGAATCCCGGGATTAGGATGCACAAGTCAGGATTTGGAGTTCTCGGGATCCCGTGCAAACTCAACTTTTTTATTGCTCAGTTGCTAAGAAACTATAATAGCTCTAGGAAGCTAGCTTCTATTCCGTAATTGTTCCTTTCTGGTTTTATTTGACACCAAATTGACATGTTTCAGGCCAGTTTATTTCACTATTCGTAGAACTCGGCCAATTCACGTCAATTTTAAAAGGTCATTTCTTGAAATCCATGCATGAACATCTGGCTCATCTTACTGCCTCCTGTGCAGTCTCCTTGCGCAATATCGGAGCTGCCTCATGGGCGCCGGTGCAATATTTTTGTTCGTCAATGGAAACCTGCTCTAGTTTATCTCTGCTTGTTCTTTTCGCATTCTGGTGACACGTTCCCCATGGTTTTGGTAAGCACGAACTACGATGCTAAAGTTTTTCCGATGGATCATAATACAATATTTATATTTATTCGATTGCACCGTTAATAATGATCACGCACTTGATCTAATCGCTTCCTGTTGACGCACTTTCTGGCTTTCAAAACGGATACGTTTCTTAATTCCTTAAATCAGTAATAACTAATTGAATGCGCTAATTGATTTCCGAAAGTAGCTTAGTGTTTCAAAACAAACTGATTGAATCAGAAAACAGCTAGCAAGATGTTTCGAGTTCGATAGATGACAAGCAGTTTTGATTGGTTTTTCGATAAGTGACAAAAATCGCCAATTCACACTAACCACACGCAAATCTTTTATCGCATCGTCAAAATTATCTCGTAATTATCGCTCTACCTGAGCATGACTGTTTCGTATCCGTTGGTTTAGAAAGAATTTATCATTCATGAAGCTCTCATACGGAAATAATACCATTAGAAATGAGTGATATATGTGCTCTGCTATGATTGCATATTGTATCATTTCCACTTATTGTTAATGAAACCATTGTTCGCGCCTGTGATTGCGTTGCTCATCAAATTTCTTGCTTAACGGTTTATTTTTATTGCGATTTTGTCGTAGTTTTGCGCAGTACTTTTGCAACGTATGCACCAACCCACTATAGTTGAATCTTCTGATTCAATTATGCTGATTCGATGCATAAGTTCGTTGGCTTTATGTAAGTTTTCTAGAATTTCATTTCTAGATCACAAGGGCTAGCCGATCAATCGACAATTCATTCTCCTTTGTTTTCCACGACTCTTTACCATCGTTTCACCAGGTTGTCGTTCCCACGACGGTAGAAGTCCTTTTCTCAGCTTGTTCCATTAAAGATGAACTGAAACGTTGCCGGATCATATTGTTTTTACCTCAGACGTGTAAGTGCACAATGTGGATGAAGCGACCTTTGAAACGAATTTTTACTCGATTGAATTCGACTGAAGTTTGGTTGAATTTATGTAACCATCTCACATTTCATTAAAATTTTCTTTTCATAAAACGAATTCAGCCATTTTTATTCGGAACTGAACAAATTCGCAATTATTAGACGAGCGTTTTGTCGAGTGTTGTTGTTATGTAGCGTTGCACTGATTAGTGGTGATTCGTTTCTGTGAATATGCTCATTGCTAAGCTCACTCAGAGTGTTCATAGTTGTGAAGTCAACGATTTCTGAATCTTACTAATTATAAGCAATGACATCAGAAAGAGACGCTATTGGGAATGTTCAATGCTCATTTAATGATGAATTCTTGTATGACCTTTCATACCATCACGCCCATCATTCAATCAAGGCAAGGATTCGCAATATGTTATCTCCTTTCCATTCCAATTCGAGTATCTCAATCGGAGCTTAATGAATGTTTATCGAGATAGTTCTGTTGTGTATGATTTCCGACCTCAAAACCCTCAGCAACGGGTACTTGTTTTTTTTTTCTTTCATTTGTGGTAAACAGAGCAGCAATCTCTTATTTATTGGAAGTGTCCACGCCTGCAGTAGGCACGAATCTCTTTTCGCGGTTTGTTTTACTCTCGATATTCGCATGCTACAACGGCCATGTTGATTTTGACCGCAGTGAATTTCGTCCGTGCTCGTTAATGACGCGAAAATCCACTGTATCAGTTTCATTCGAACAACTTAAGGAATTAAGAAACGTATCCGTTTTGAAAGCCAGAAAGTGCGTCAACAGGTAGCGATTAGATCAAGTGCGTGATCATTATTAACGGTGCAATCGAATAAATATAAATATTGTATTATGATCCATCGGAGAAACCTTAGCATCGTAGTTCGTGCTTACCAAAACCATGGGGAACGTATCACCAGAATGCGAAAAGAACAAGCAGAGATAAACTAGAGCAGGTTTCCATTGGCGAACAAAAATATTGCACCGGCGCCCATGAGGCAGCTCCGATATTGCGCAAGGAGACCGCACAGGAGGCAGTAAGATGAGCCAGATGTTCATGCATGGATTTCAAGAAATGACCTTTTAAAATTGACGTGAATTGGCCGAGTTCTACAAATAGGGAAATAAACTGGCCTGAAACATGTCAATCTATTGTTGGCCTTAGTAATGACAACAACAATTGCTTGAGAACAGCAACTCTAATCGTTGATTCCTTCACGGCATTATTACAATTCACACGTTCACTTCCGATTGGTATCTTGTTCGAATAACGAATGAAAAATGAAGATTTTGAAATTCCCATCAGTTACGCATGTACATTAACCACTACCGAGTGGAACTGATTGCTTCAGCGCAAAATCGTGTTTCGAGACACTCGCCGAATTTCGGATGTTTTGAAATGCAAAATTGGGTTTGGAAAAAATTCGAAATGCGCCCCGAGAATTTGTTCGCTGCGAAACTGATCACTCATCCCACGGATGAATCTCATGAATTTGCAGTGGGAGTCAAATGAATACGGTACCGCTTTCAAAGAACGATTATGATAATTACGCTGAATTCGTTGTTTCATTTTCTCACTCGCGGGAATCCCCAACATCGCATAGCTAGGTGTAATTACCTTCTATTGTTGCATTTTCACCCCATAAAGTGATCAATGGTTTTACGATGTGGCGCTGAAATATGTCAACTTTAAGTTCATACTGTTATACAAATGGAATTTAATGAGGAGCTTAATGAGGAACAGGGGAAATCAATCAGGATTCCAGGGATCGCTTATCGCATCCTGATGAATGTGTTCGCATAAATACTTAGTGGATGTTGATTTGTCGATACAGAGTGTTAAAATTACTGGAGAAATCCGTTTCGAAACAAACACTTTCAGTGCCGAAAACGAAATTAGCGACGAAAGACTCGTATGAACATAGCCGATGAATGTTCATCAAAAATACAGCCAGAGGTTGTGAGTTTGATGCTTAATCGATTGTTGTTGTGTCTTGTTCTGTGCAACGGAGAACAACGTGAACAGTGTGGACAAAAAATGCTCATTGGATTGTTCACAGAGCACTGAAAATGAAAAAAATTCGAGGTTTTTCTCACGATCACAAACCTTGGCAAAGTGCAAAACTTTTCAAAGTTAGGAAATTCAACTCCCTTTGGATTCAGTCTTATACTGCTTCTCAGGCAGAGACGGTTTGTTCGTGTCTTTTCACTCATCTGAGAACTGTGTTCAAGATTCTGTGACTCATTTACTGCGGTATTGCATTACCACAGTCGCAGCAGTCGATAATTGTCATCTACTTAATGTTGTCGACCGTATTTATGTCATTAATCCATCGTCTACATCGCATAGCTAGGTGTTAATATAGTGATATGACTGATTTTATATTTGAATGCATTAGGTATTATGTGATGTTTATGGATATATTAGGACTAATATTTCGCGACTCTACCACTAAACTGCACTCGCATTCGCCTCATTCTTAAGTCTTTTTTTTAAGAATTTGGACGACTGAACTGAGTCCGTGAATTCGCCGTCGCAGAATGAATGACACAAGCACAGAATTGACAGCAACTGACATCGCTGTTGGAGTATCTTACATAATCTACGCCGGCATTGGAATTGTCGCGCATTTATTTGAGATCATTGCTTGCGTCAGACTGACAAAAGATTATATCACGTTCTCATTTTTCGCTCAACAATCGTTCGCTGAAGTGCTTCTGCTCTTCCAGTACGGCATTTGGGAAGGAGCAGTTATTCTGGCGAACAGTGAAATCACAACACCTCATCAAAGAATATACGTATACGTTTTGACAAATTGGGCCTGGTCTGTCGCTATTTCTGCCATCATTTTCCACATTTTCTTGTGCAGAATAACATTAATTTTAAGTTCTTCGCGACTGTCGCTGTGATCAGAAACTAGTCGGAATTATTATGAAAAGGGTGTGATACATTCTCTGAGATACTGCGCGTTCCTGCCGCTGGGGATGAATTGAATTGCATGTTGTAGATTCCTGGCTGGCGGTTCGCCTCTGAAAACTTTGACGTTGAGAGAATCGCCACTAGAAGATTCTCTCCCAGAAACATTTCACTCCGGAATGTTCACCTCCGTATTATTTCTCCAAGTGCATATGACCCTCCGAATTACTGCCACCCATTATCTAATGAATTTTGTTACATTAGGTATTTCAACCATTCAAAGTTTCTGTATCGTCATGTTTCGCTCAGGAACCTTTAGTTACAAATTAACATCATATGTTTGTTTGTTTGCTGACTGAATGCCATCGGTGTGGATACAATCAGATCAAGTTAATTTGCACATCAAGAACATCGGTTTACATCCTTCATGATTGTTTTTCATACACTGGCTCAAGCCATCTAGCCGACTTTTGTGCAGTGATGTATGTAAGAACAAGTGAAACATTCAAGCATTTATGGTAAATGCAAATCATACTTAATTAAAATCCCTGATATAACTTCTGGATGTCAAGTTTATCTGCGAAGAACCTTACAGGGTCATGTATTCCAGTGGCGAGGCTTTCATACTGACCATTAACATTGCGCAAGTCGATTTTGAGTGAGCATTAAATATGTGCCACAGCTGCCATCACAAAATGCTGTGATACTGAAGTTCGATTAACAGAGTTTTTTGTTGAAGGTGGGCATCCAGTTATCTGTCGGTTGCGGTACCAGCCACTCGCTTGCTCTGTATCGTGGCACCACTAACCTTTCGACGACTGACAGTGAAGCTGTGTCATCTTATTTGCTTAGGTGTATGGCTAATCGCGTTATTGCAAGCCTACGTTGCCACACTGTTTCCATGGTATGATGCACTTGATAATTTCATCCAATGCCTGTGAATAATTTCTCATTTAGAGCAACTTCAACTTGACATTGATTTTTCGACAAAGAATTAATCTTGTTTTGTGCTCGTAAAACTGATTTCCACTTCACCATGATACCTTCCATAAATTGTACTGAAGTTTGTTCTTTCGATGGTATCGTCCGTCCAATTTAGATGTTGATGAGTTTGCCGTTGTTGCCCTCTAAGATGACGACTGTTTTTCGACAAACGACTACTTTATGTGATGGGCAAAGTATTACGAACTTGATTCCTTTGTTCGCTATGTAATATTGACATGTTCGGACCGATCTTGTTAAAGCGATCTCGTCCGAAAGAATTAATCAGCATATTACAAACTGATCGTATGGAGTCTTACGATTAATATGCAGATTAGTTAATTGCATCTAGCCGGTCACCAAATGTCATGCGATGAAATTTTTATCAGGTCTAATTCAAACCCCTAATCATCCAGCATTTGGAGCATTTGCAATGTTGTAAATCGCATTGAATCAACTGATTACCTCTCTCTCTCTTTTCCTCATGGCTTCGAAGCTTAATCGTAGTGTATCAAACAGTGCAAGCGTGCAAATGTTTGGCCATGTTTGCAAACGGCCTTGATTATCACACTCTTAAACAAGTGAATCAAAAAGAAAATACAATCCACTGCTTTGTTTTATTTCCACCTGATCATGCTGTCAGAGCTACCATATTCATGTGGTTATCATGATGGGATATCAATAACAATTAAAAACGTATGGCTATGATTGGGAATCGGCGATAGCGAAATTGCATTAGCACAATCAGCATTGAAACCAAAAGTATTGCTGTGGAGGATAATTCCCACACACTGTCTCCAACAATGAAGTGAACAAATTTTCACATAAATTTTATCATTGAATCAACAAGCGAATTAGTGATTATTTGTTTGTAGATCACTTGGTAATTAAGTGGCGACGTTGAAATGTTAAGGATAGCTGAGTTCGAGTGATCAGTTAACGAACTATGCACACTGATAGAATTCCATTTCAGGTTTTCTGGAATGTACTTCGATCCTCGATCGTACGGCATGGTTGCTGATAGAGTAACGTATGAATACAGTGGAACGGAAACTTACTATCTGACTTTCAACATTTTAGTCATTTTCAGCAATCTGACAATTTATACGATCATATTCATTTCATTGACGAAGATGGCACGTGCACGTAAAACGGCTGTTGTAAGTGCTTCATTGTATTGTTTGTCCACTGAAACGTTTCGCATGTTTCCGGCATAACGCGTCATTTTAACACAACATCAATTTTAGCATAACAAGTTAACTATGTTCTAAGCAATTAGTTGACTAAGCAATTAGTTGAACTAAGCAATTAGTTGAACTAAGCAATTAATTGAACTAAGCAATTAGTTGAACTAAGCAATTAGTTGACTAAGCAATTAGTTGAACTAAGCAATTAGTTGAGTTGAGTTCGATTGTGCTAATTCAGTTACTTAACGTAACGTAAGCAAACATAATCTAACTTAACTCAATTAAGCAAAGGCAATCATAGCGAGATGTTAGACATGTTTCCAATGAAAACATGCATATGAAATCGACTTATCCCTTTGACAAATCCCGAGCAGATTCAACAAAACAATACAAGGCAGTGATTTTCTGAAGTAAAATATTCTTGAGTCGAACGTGGTAAAAATTGGAACATATCGAATCAATAAACGGTCGAATCAAGTCAGTTTTGTAGCAGATCAAGCCATCTACGACACGTTTGGTAGCTGATAGGAAAACGACAATTGGTGGTGCTGCATTACCAGCTCAGCTGAAGCATGAGAGGGTGAAAAGCTCTGTTGAATTCGACTTGCTCATATCCTGCTTCGTCAATTGGATTGTCGCCGTAATCGGTCGATAAATATTTTCTTCTGCTTATCATCTTACACATTTAATCCATCGATAAAACAGGTCCAGGAGGTCCACCCTCACTCCACGCTTTCAACCAGCATTCGTTTACGCATGACCCTGGTTCTATTTTGAAAGAAAAAATAACTTGCTGGCTTACGAAGAACTTCATTTGCTGATTGCCGTTTTCTCCGTTCTAGCTGGCTGTAGTTGAAAATTCTCAGATTGTTCCCGAAATTTTGAAATACATCGCAACGACTACTTCCACTGGCATTCATACGTACTCACCCATAATGTTTTGTTTTTTTTTTTTCATATTTCATTATAATGGTGATGTTTTTACGGTCGATTCTCTCGTCCAGTGATAACCACATTGAAGTCTGATCATCGACTTCTTTGTCAGCAGTTATTTAGTTCCTTTCCACATGAGTTGGTCGAATACAGTTGACGCATTTATTTTTCTTATTTCAGCTATAGTGGCCATAAATTTCGTGGCACTTCCACAACCTTGGCAAGGATTCTTTGTGACTGTCTTATTTCTGACGCTATGCTGGATCAGCTTCCTGTCTCGATTTTTCCTTAGCACTGTTCTTAGAAAGGCGTTTCTCAATCTGCTACTTTGTCTACCTAAAAAGGTTGGTTTCCTTTTTATTATCGGCATCACAGTTGCTGAATAAAACGGATGCGCAATTGTAGCTGTCTGTGCTTTATTCAGTCAATCTGACATATTATCTGACACAATCTGCAACTGGTGAAAATGAGAACATTTCAGGTAGCTGGTACAATGACGTCGATTAAGTTTCATAAGTGGAACAAAGCAACATCGCTCATAACGAAATCGGCTGTATGGCGCATTTCGTGACGCATCACTGCGGATGGAAGGCACTGACGAAGACTCAGAGACATTGTCAGGGTTGTTTGTGTGAGGGTCGAGCAGTATCGCTACCGAGTGATATTTCTGGCGACGGAGTTGCTGAGTAAAACGGATGCGCAGTGGTAGCTGTGCTTTATTCAGTCAATTGGAAAATGTTTAATGTGTGCAAATGGAACACCAAAAGCCGCGAACCAGTTCACTCATCAATCATGAATTGACAAAGCGACATTACGATCATTTCAAAATCCGGGTTCGTAGTTCACGTACAATTACCAAATGTGATCACATCCTAATGAACGAATTTGCCGTTATGAATAAAGAGCTGGCATCAAAATAAGATTGGTTTGCTTCGCCTTCAATTTGTGAATTTAAAAAAATTCTTTTCATAAATTTCGTTACGAAGTCATACTTTTGATCTCGTCGAAGCATAACTTGTGAATTCGTGTTGCTGTGAATAGCTCAAAAAATTTTGAAATTTGTACAGATTCCGACCGAATTGAAATTTCTTAAGGTATCATCACTGAAGTTACAAGGGGGGGGATATACCGCAGAACTGCGCTCTTTTTCGATGTGGACTGAAGAAAATTGAAGAGGAGAATGACGGAATGGAACGGGAGGGACATATACCCGGGGAAGCACGATTTATATTAATATTCTTCAACAACACGTGACAACATTCGTTTGAATGTAGCACCTTTCATTATTGTAATGTCATAAGCATTGTAAACAATAACATCCGGTGTGTGGTTATTGTCGGAATTATTCGTTAATGAATTGTTTTGCATGCTTGAAATCGATGTGTTCAACTGAAATATATTTTTTAAACGCACTGTCAATTTTCATTGAAATATTTTATTTTTGTTTTTGATTTAAACTCAAGGGTTCTTTCCTATTTGTTGATTATTTCCCTATCCATCAGCTGTTTTTCAAATGAAGGGTGTTTCTTTTCTAGGAATTTTTTTCCAGTTGAAAGATAGTTTTTTTGGAATTTCAGAGACGTTGTTTTTATGCCAAAATTACTTTACCATGTTTTCTTTTGAGTTGATTTATATGTTCCTAACATTTAAAGTACACATCCTTGCTGTTGTGGTATTTTGATAAATGTTTGGTATGTCGCCTAAAATCATTCGCTAATATGGATGGCTTGGGAGGGGATTTTCTGCACTCTTACAATGATGCTCGGAGTGTATACACCGCACTTCATATATCTTGCGATTGTGTTTGTTATTTCAGGAGGAAATGAATCGAACAATTTCTCGAAAATTGTTTATTTCCGAAACTGTAATACTGGTGACTTTATAATTTCCGGTCAACAACGCCGTATAAAACTGATCTGATCAATTCTTTCATCGAGTTATACATCTGATCATTCGCTACTGCCTTTCGCGACTTTGCTAATCCCTTACTCACCGTCGGTTTTCCAGATATCGACGGGCTATACTCATCATAATGAATGCTCTGAAATATCAAATGTTAATGACTTCTCAAAGACAGCTGCAATGAATGCTCACCACAATGCAAATCATCAACAAAAATGTCCTAAAGAGCAACTATCATCCAGGAAGACAGTTCGTTTTGCGCAACATAAAATTAATGAATTTCTTCATTGAAGTAAAGTCGTTGAATGATGTCGTAGTTATGCTTACACTAGTTCCAAATCTGTTCTTAGTACTGTTAGAGGCCAGCATCGACTTTGCAGAAAAAATGTTTCCCATCATGGGATTGATTTCCTATCAAAGTGAAAATCATTTCGATAGTCAATATGTTAGGACCATGCATGAAATAATTGCTGATTTTTATCTGAACCGATGCTAAAGATTGCTGCTGCAATCAGTTTGCAGCAACGTCATTGTATCGTTTTTGCCATTTTATGAAGAGTAACAAATAAATTGTAAAGACATTTTGAGGCAGTTTGGATTGACGTTTACAATTTGGATTACCAATCCCAATGATATTTCTGCTTGCAGCTCAGTGTCTTTCACAGTCTCCTATCAGTGGTCACACGCAATGTTTATTGTGTACGTTTGTAACGGGAAATTTTACAAGTTTTCTTTTTCGAAACGCATTTCACTGATCAGTCAAAGTTTCATCAGGTCAACGTAATAAGCCAACTTTTTCATTGACGAGATTCTTTTTGTGTCCTCAAAACTCTGGAGAAATTATCCCTGCTCCTATGCCAACTTTATACTTTCTCAAAAATACGATCGATTTGCCTATTTCGAAGTGACCTAAACAATTGAGCATTGAAGCGAGTTTCAAATCGCCTCAAAATATAATGAAGAAATTTAGTATGAAGCAGATAGAGTGTATGCAATTGACTGATCGTGCCGCGTTCATTGGACTAGAACATTGCTTAGTTTATGGCATTGAAATTTATATTCAATCAGCTATAAACCTCTAGAGCGTGCCTAATTGAGCAAAAATTCATCTTTACATGCAGTAAGTGAGACACCAAAGCGAGTGCACCATGGCAATCACAAATTCTCCGTCAAAAATACTTTTTATGAGTAAGTTCGTGTTTTCTCACTCTCATTGCAGCACACAAATTGATCCTCTTCATTGTTTTAGTACTGTGACAGTTGAGTCAGAAGAATGCCCAGAAGTTATATTGTGAAATTCACAAAACTAACGTTCAATAAGTTCTGATGACTAGCTGTTCTTAGCAAACACTGCACTGGACTGAAAAAACATGAACGAGACAACGGCAGTGCTTCTTTTGCGGTTATCTGCAAGTTGATCTCAGCTGATCTTCAACTGCGCTCCACAATGATGAGAACCTCGGTTTTTCTTACAGTCACCTATGTCCGCATGAAAACATTCGCGAAAAAGTTCGATTGTTTTTTTTTTTCATATGCAAATTTTGTCATCTCATTCAAGAACAATCGTTCAGATAAGTTTGATGAACGAGTATTTGAGACGAAATTGATGATCGACGAATTCAACAGGCAAGTTCGTACTCAACCGTAACGTAATATTCGAGTGCTAACGGGCAAGGAAAGGAAATTGTTAGGTGAGAACCGCACTTTATGCCGATTGGCGAACACTTCAGCTGCATGAGCATCATCACCAAACTGATTCGAAACATCGTATAGTTCGACATCATTGGAGTTGAACAATGGCTTTTTCATCAGTTCCATCCGGTAAACGCTTCGCCTGAACATCACTTTCACCAGTTACAATCATAATGACAGTAATTTCAGTTTGCTTCCAATGATTGCCGTACCTGTTCGCATCTCCATTCTCACTAACGTATATCGAGAAATGCTTTCTGGAATAAGCCGTTGAATGTTCATTGTCGAGGATCCCTCTAAAAAGTAGCAACCGCCCACTTACTTTGTGCACATTTCCTCTTCGAAACATTCCAGTTCCGAGTAATTTCTTTCGCACAAATAAAATCTATAGCAAACTGTTATTTACCTGCGCTGTTTGGATTTAGCGAATGCTCCGTGCAGCAGCAACCATGGAACTGCAAATAGTATCACCAACATTCTCCTGAAAATCATTCTTTCTGATCACGGACAATGAGCATGTTCATCGGGGTTTAGCGCATTTTCTATGAATACGAACAATTTAGCGCACATTCGCTTTCCTATAAACAAATTCATTCTGTGGACGACCGGAAGTGCAAAATATCTTCCTCTATCATTCTTCTGAACAGATTACTTGTGGTTGGCAATAACCGAATCATTCCCTGCGAAATGGAAATGCTCACAGTCTATCCATCTGTTTCCAGAAGAGATGACCCAAACCGATATTCCATGAGAAAAACGCAACCCTTGTACCTAGCAGATGCTAGCTGCAAATGCTGAAACGCAACAATAAGGTCCTTGTCAATTGCTGGTGATGGCATTCGACCGACTTCGATCGGAAAAATCCGACAAATTTCGATCGAATTTGTATATTTGGATTCCGACGAAACAATTCTGAGGTTGGATCGGAATTTCGAATGCCGCAATCTCAAATTCTAAATTCGATCGGACTCCGACTGAACGGAATTTTGTTCGGATGCCGTCACAACCAATGCTCGATAGATGGCTACGTGGTGCAATAGAAAATACTGAAATTGTTTCGAGTAGAATAGACGCAGCACATTTTCACATTAGTAGACCAGAATGGTAAAGAATACGCAGGGTGGTGAAGCAATTGCTAGCCTCCCAAATGGTTATTCTTTGTTGACCACCACGAATTCAATTATGAACTGTCAAGTCTCGAAGCGTTCGAGAATCGAATATACTGCTTCATTTCCTTATGCATTCTTAAATACAGATCGAAACACAATGGTCTATGAACTTTAACTAGGCAAACCTCTTAGGTCATAAGTGCTTTAAACGTCTTAAGGGTGCAACTTTGGTACATCACCGCTCATTCAATCTGAACTGAACGCATCAAAAAATCAGGATTTATGAAAAGATCAGTAAATCACTGTGATGATAACTTGTTGGTTTAATATTCAAAGTCAGTTGCACAGTGTAAGGCGATTATTCCCCTGAAGTGTTAAGCGACTCTTCAAAAGACCTCACACCTCAGTTCAGCTCATAAGCTTAGTTTGAAGCGGATGATTAAGAAAAATGCTAGGGTGATGAGGAAAGCGGATAAGCTGCTCAAACATTCGTCATGGCAAATTTCTGTCTGAAATTTACTGGATCTTTTCGAGGTGTTAATTCACTGTGCATCGTTCATCAACTGAATACGACTTGAATGCTCTCGAAGCGACACGATTATATGTGATCAAAAGTATTCACTTCTAATCGCTGAATTACAAGGGGAAAAGTGAGTATTTTCTGATAATTCTATAAGCTCTTTCAGCATTGCAGTCCTCAGCAAGAGCATGACGATGTTTCGACTAAACGACATCGTAACAGTTATAAATTTGACAACAGAATTTGAAAAAATTTTATCTCCTGCTTCTGTGTGCTTCGAGTGTGTGTCTCGTGCAATTACATAGTTCAATGAGCTTCTCTTTCGGTTGGCGTTGATCTGACTAATTTGATGTTTTTTTTTTTAAATTTCAAATAAAGCATTCATTTTGCTGAAACACCCAATAAGTGTCCAATAGCCGGAACATTTTCCATTATTTAACAGAAATACAGTCACTTTATATTGAAGATTCAGTTGTGTCCTTGTTACTGTAGCACCGCTTGCACTAATTCTCCTGTAATATCATATTCCACAACGACCTGTTGAGATCATCTAAATCCATGGCAGATCAACTCCACCTCGCCTAGTGATAGAACGCTCAAACGTTCTTGTCGTTGTTGCCCAGTTCAAACGTTCATTTCTAGTCCTCTCAACGCAATACTGCTCACAATCAGCTGTTTTCGCATTAACAATTCGGATGTCATTTGCGTTCGATACATGAAACTTCGTCCGTAATTGATTGAAAAACGAACTGCAGTTGCTTGATCCTCCCACCTAATCCATTCTAGATTTCGTGATCCTTCCAACGATGGTTTCATGTACGCAAAAGTACTCCGCTTCTTGCAGAGGCACAAAAACCGTGCTTGCGTGGACGTACACAGCTAACGAAGCCTTACTGTGACTGAAATTCCATGCCATATCTAAAACAACAAGAAATTTCGGATGCACTAAGAAACTGCTTCCTGGGCGTCTTCCCTCCTTAGAGATAAGCGTCCAGAGAGTTCTTTGCAGGCTTATTTCTCGCTATAATTATGCCAGCTACCGCATCAGCTCATTTATTCAAGGGATTCCCGAGTGACATCTTGAATAAACCTGCTCAAAAATATTATTCACCTAAACTGACACCATTCAGTGAATATACTGAATGAAAATCAGAAAATGGAATCATTCAAGCGTTTTCTTTAGCCCAGACAAAGTTACTGAAACACATGATGAAATAATCGTGCGAAAACGTCGCAGGGCACTACGACCAATTCCACCTGTGGACTTGACATTGTAGCACTCAAATCTTATCGGCTTACACCATTTCCTCTCGCTGAAAGCTTTGTGAAACCCAGAGGTGAATAATTTCATGTTTTTAGCTAACGACGCTGTGGATTTTGCATGTAATCTGATGTCTGTCCTCATCAGCATAGCAATGAGATGAATACACAGCAAACTGCCAACATCAAGCACAGCAAACTGCCAACTTCCAGTGATTCTTTCGCATCGATGAAAATTTTTCATTCACTTGAAGGACGAAACTAAAACGATCATCATGAAAGCCATCTAAAAATACAGCTCGACACCAATAAACGTTAAACTTGAATTTAGGTAAAATTAAGGTAATTTCCCGAAACTAATAGCGCCAACAAACGATCTTAAGTGTGCCTTCTAATAAAGAGTTGTCATACCAATTCATTTATACCGACCAATGGTGCACTAAACAGTTTATTGTTTTCGAATCTGTTTTTTTTTTGTTGATGATGTTCGATATATGGACGTCATCCAATGAAACATTCTCGATTTACGAGCGCAACTGCATCCCTTGGCATCGATAACAAACCATTTTATTGAGCATTTAATTGACATCATTGATTTCACTTTCTATACTTTGTAAGACGTGAATTCATTGGCCGAATTGTTTAAATTTGCTTTGCTTCAAAGTATTTGTTAATTACGTGATCGATGGCACCATCGGATGTGTTACAATTTGCTTGCACGGTTCCGTTACCAATGCTAAAATACTGGTTATTCAAGATTTTAGAGTGGCTCACATCACTGTTACATCAACTGTGAACTGTGTCACTTCGATGACCATTCAACTACAGCGTGGAACTAAATGATCTCACAGATAAGCACTCGTTCTGATGAGGTACTCTGCTGACGCGGCGATTGAACATCTTACACTTTAACCCTTACATCGTAAAAATTCAGAGCAAAATTGTTTGTGCATCACAAAAATTAAGAGCGAAGTATCTAATGGGAAATATCCTGAGCTTTGTGCTAATTGTACCATTTCATTCCAACTTCCGGTGCTTTAGGAATTGATCATAGATATTCTCACAATTTTGCACAGTCATATCATGTCTAATTCGCACGTTCATTCTGTCAATTCATATAGTTTTCCAGATTGATGATGTTGAAAATTTTAGTTCTCACGATGAATGATTCTTGTGGTTTTGCGACGGAAATGCTATCTATCCTGAATAGCGCGACTGGGAACTTTAAAGAATTTTAATCAAACCTATTAAGATGTCAAATAAAGCTTTAGGGTTGCAGCGAACACAAAGCAAACAAATTATGATTTATGATGTTTGTGTTCTACACTTTTCGCCATCGTGAGAACTAAAATTTTGTTCTATTCTGTTGTATTCTGCCGTTCAGTTGCTTTGTCCCGTTCTGTTCCTCGCATCTTTTTTTAGAACAGTTCTACTCTATTCCTCGGAATGAAACAAGAACGGAACAGTTCGACTGGAATGGAAACATCACTGATGTTGTTGAAATATCAGAGGAGCACAAATTATCCTACTGAATGTTATTTTTTAGTTGCTACTGATCCTCCCAGATTCAGTTGGTCATCTATTTAAATAATTTCGAGATTTCTCTTTAACTGTTTTCGGAAAAATCCAGTTCACTGCAAAGGTATCACTGTAGCGTTTTCGTGTGCATGACAATGATTAAGTATTGCGCCAATTGGTCACATGCGTTTAACTTTTCATTACATATTAAATCACACTGTCTAATTGTTACTTAATCATCCAGCCGGTTCAAGTGGACCAGCAAAGTCATATGGAGTGGAATCACAGGTTTCTAGGCTCAACTTCCACATTTCGCTCCTTTCCTGTCTTATACTCTATATACAAAGCAGTTTGTTTCAGCTGCTGGTGTGCAATTTATGTGCTCAACTGTGTTGTTGAAGAGAAAATTGTAATTGTTTATTGAATTGCAATGTTTTGAGTAAACTTGGTGATCACGAAATCTATCAGGTGTTGATCGGTCGAGACATAACAATGAGTTACACTGAACAATGAGGTGATATTAATAATGAGCTGATAAGAAAAGAATAATTTTGCACCGCTTAAAGTATCAATGATGATCTGTAACTGACACAGATGCGATGCAGTAACGAGACGATGAGGCAGAGGTAGTAAATCAACAATGTATATATAAAGTTTGCCTAATGCGACTTTCAGATGAGCACCTCCAGCAGCGTTTATCGGCGTGTTCCGTCCTCGAAGAAAACGCCACCGTCCAGTGAGCAGTATTTCGGGCAAATACCTCTCTCTCCACCCTTGCCTGGATTTCCAGCTATTCCCTTTTCTCCAGCTTGTCCGTCGGTTCCTGGTTGTCCATCTGCGCCATTCTCACCAGGTGGTCCTTGAGGTCCAGGTAGGCCATCCTCTCCAGGTTGTCCAGGGGGTCCTCGTGGCCCAGGTGGTCCTTGATCTCCTGCAATCGAATAACTTTCATTCCGAGGATTTCAATTGAACTGCTCATTTTCGTGGTGAATACACAGCTGTTGTCGTATACCGCCACAGTCATCTGGTCTCTAGATTTTATCTCGTTCATTCAGGTGCCTCACCTCACCATATCCGATCTCATGAAATATTCAGATCAAATATTCAGCTGTTCATCGAATGCTCAATTCCATGAAGCTCTGCACCACACCAAAAATCACTATTGAAGTGTCTCACTGAACCAATGTTACTACATTCATAAAGTAAAACTGCACAACTAACAGTCAGAACAAACCATTCAGTTCTTCTGGACTTATCTCAAAGAATACAACTCAATATCTCCAAAACGTGTCTTCATCTTCTCAGCTCCCTGCATGTTTGGCTTGTGGTATTACATCAGAAATGAGTTGACGCATGTGCACTACCGAATGAGCTTTTTGAACTCACTTCAGTTTCAATTATCTCTCCATCTTTATAATTTCATAAATTTCTCCAATAACCACATCAGAACTCATCTCTAGCGAATGTGATTCAGTTAAGTGGTAGGGAAAATCTGGATTGTTCAAACAGATTAAAGATACGCTTTCTCACAAGGATAATGGGCTTAGAAATCATAGTTCGGCAGAACTAACATTTCTTTTCACACCAACGTTCATAAAGGTAATTTAATCAGAACGTAATGTAATGTAATCAGAACAATTAAAATCTCAAGTGTCTGAGCAATTCATTTTGTTTGTGTCTCTGTGACGGATTACTATGAAGCTTCGACAACTCTCATCAAAAAGACACTGCACGTCAATGAAGTTATTTGTCGAAATTGAATTCTTCTCAGTTTTCTCTCCATCCTTATTCATTTCTCAAACAATCGTATCGGAATTTATGAAGGGCTTTCAATGGGCGCAGAATCGAACGTACGTCATCTTTGCTCATCAGATCCTCAGGTCAGTGTGTGAGCCAATAATACATCACCGTTTCTATCGAATCTAATTTCGTACGCCCTTCTCATATCATCTATTTATGCCGGCTGTTCGCGCGAGCTACGACATAATGCACCGCGCTTGTCAGTCAGAAACAACAACTACTCACCTTGTTCTCCTGGCTCTCCAGATTCCAGTGGCTCATCTGGAGCGTCTTCACCAGGTGGCCCTTGTGGTCCTGGTGGTCCAGTTGAACCAGCGATACCTTGGTCTCCTTGTGGTCCAGGTTCTCCTGTTGGGCCATCCATTCCAGTGTCTCCAGCTGGTCCATCAGATCCGGGGTCGCCAGCATCTCCAGGTGGTCCAGGTGGGCCAGGGGGACCTTGTGGGCAAGGTTTGCACGGTGGAGGAGTGATTGGTTCGCATGGCTGGCTTGGTGGTCTTCCAGGATTTCCGGGGAGTCCAGGAGCACCAGGTTTACCGGGCTTTCCTGGTCGTCCAGTTGGACCCTTTGGACCTTGAGGTCCTGGCATGCAACATCCAGAGCATTTTTCTTTTTCTGCTTGCACGACAACGCTCTCAACTGCCTCTACCTCGCCGACCTCATATCCAGCCTGTCGAGCCGTTCGGTTTACCGCTCTCTCCGACTGCCTGATTTTTCCAACTTCATACCAAGTTTCTTTCGCTGATCCCTTAAAATTAATCACTTTTCCAATGGTCTACATTATAAACGTCCTCAAATCCATTCATCTTTCCTTCTCCAGCTTCCAATAGTCTTTCGTTCACTAAGATTTGTTTCATAACTTAATTTATTGAGGGGACGAAGGAGCAGTTTCGGAAAGTGGAATATCATGCACTGCAATCGATATGGTGAGCACTCTATGCAAATTCTTTTAGACACTTTAGATGTTCTAGTATTTTGCGGTATGCTCCATATTAAATTCGCATGCAACAAGCTCACAGCGGCGCTTTCTGCAGTTCGAATCATTCACAGCGTTTATGAGAACGATCGCCGTTTTTGTTTTCGCATCATTTCTCATTAATTTCTCATTAATGCGCCTCACGTTTCGCTATCCTTCCTTATTTCCTATGGTATGAGGCTTTCATAAGTACAGGAGAGATGTTTTCATAAGTATGAGATGTTTTGCATCATTGATTTCCAAGTACTTTCATAGCCTTAGGATTACAAGCTGAATCTGTCTAATTACAAAGCTATGACAGGCACGAATTTCCTGCTGGCTCTTTCTCATGTAGATTAGCGCCATCAAACTGAGAAAAAAATAAGGTTAGATTGAAAAAATTGTAAACACCATCATTCAAGCAACCTTCCACTCCAATGTGCATACAACGACTTTTATTCGAATCAGTTATTGCCCGATTTTCAGTGACAGAATAATAGAAAAAGTTAGAGCGCATCAAATCATCAAGAGGTGTTCTATCGCAAACGTTGGAAGTCTTCTCTACAAGATTAGTTGATAATATCAGATTTGACTAGTTTGAGATGAAACATTAAATTATTTCGAAGCGTTTATGGGAATTGTTCGCTGGAATCACTTATGTTGCACAATATTTTCATATTTGCATTGCAGGAGAAGCAAAATGTTCTGCTATAAATATGAGTGGAACTGAAAAGGAATGGTTCAGAATAGACATAGATAGACAGATATGATATTTCAGACAATTGTGATTTTTTCATTGTTTCGATTCACTTGATTCGGAGATGAACACCTTGTAGACTAAACTTGCGACATTAAAGCAGCCTTAGACCTATTGGGAAAGGGTAAATGTTGGATGAAAACATGATAAATCCAAGAAATTTCTTTATGCCACCAAAATATGATTCTTATTCGAATTCTTATCACCTTTCCTTGCACCGCTTCAACAGAATGCATACACTGATATGATGTCGTGTGCTCTCTAATGCTAACCTCAATCATACTCTCACGCAGGGTCATTTGTGTTTCTGATGCATGCTCCTTTGTGATCTCTATATATTGAAGGGTTTCGCAAGGTGATCCTTTTCTCCACCCTTCCCAAGATTTGCTAGGCACTGAGTCGTTTCCTAGTGCTGTTCTGACTGAATTGAAGATTTCGCTATTTTCAAATCTCCAAGGAAAATGCAGAGCGGTGGCAATAAAATAGACTAGCTTAAAACAAATGCGACAATTAGACGATCAGTTATACATCCTAATTCAAGATTGTTATAAAACGATCTTTACCTTCACATTTCAAGCTAATAGAGCACGAAGCAATTTTATGGCAAGCATATTCTATTATGTTCACTGCAGCCAGTCCTTCAGATATCAATAATGAATGAAAATTTTAATATGACCTAATCCCCAGGAAGCAATCAAATTCTGTGCAGCGAATGGCAACGATGAGATATGCTGCACAGATATCCATTCAATATGCACATGTGCAAATGATCAAAATTGGCGAATATGATTAAAAGCAGCAAAAATAAGATAATAATAACCCGGCAGAGGAGTGCTTCATTGTGAAGCTGTCGACGAACGGTTTGAACGTAATTGTAAACCATTGGTAGAGTTATACACATCGATAGAACTGCTACCGTCGAGAAGGCGACCGCAGCACATGCGACAAATTTATAGGCCGTGAGGCGACTCTTAGAATCCATCCTTCTGTACGCTGACTAACTGGCGGACTGCGTTAGGACATCGTTTCGATGTCGTTTTATAGTGCTGAGATGAACGGTCGAATTAGCGAGACGTTGTATGGTATGGTATAGATGCAAATACGGACGGCATCGTTTAATATGCATATTCGTTTTAAGACATTCTTTTTGGAATGAAAAACTTTGATAACAGATAGCAAAAGTACAATCGTTACGTCAACGATGAAATAATGTTACAGTTGAGTGGTTAAGTTATGGTGCAACTTAGGAGTGCATTGTTTTCAGTCAAATTCTTTACATTCACACTCAATTCTAGATGAATGTGACGATTGAATTGATAAATTATTTTTTTAAAATAAGTTAAATGCGAACGATACAACCATCAACTGTCACTATTTAAGGCGATGAGTGATGATCGCATAAAATATCTGTTACAGTTTATTTTTGTTACAATGCTCGATAGTGTGATCATACTGATGATTATCAGCGATTCTTCATGTTTTCCCATCGAATCAATTCTCTTATCCTCGCTCATTACCGCTTTTACATTCATTCATTCCTCCTATTTGGTGGCCTTGAATTTCAATATTGAAATTCAAATTTGAATTTTAGTCGTTGTGAAACACTGTGATTCATTCACCCATGCAAAGAAGCAATTTGTTTTGCCACCCGTCAACAAAATTTTCAACTTATTTTGTGCATGCTGCCTTTTGTACGTTTTCAGTTACATAACATTTTCACTAGGAAATCGAATCAGAGCATCGAGAATGACCTTGTGGTAAGCATTCATAAGAGTCAGTACTGTGTCCATCAGTCAACCAATGCCATTGCGTACTGTTGAAGTGCTCAAAAACGCTCATGTGTGTACAGGCAAAAAGTGCTTTGAAAACATGTGAAAATAATCCGTTAAATTTGCTCGCACCAATGGAGCATGTGTTCGTCTATAGAACAGGTCGATTTTTTGCATTGCATCGTAACATTTACTGACGTAATTCTGAGTGACAACCCCACTAAACAAAACAAAGAAATATCTTTTGTGTCGCACTCGACATCAACTATAATGGGATAAATCATTCAATTCTACAGTTCAGTTGAATTTGACTCCCAGTCGCATAACACCAATACAACCCGGGGTACACGGTCACATCAACTAACTATTAGAACCACATGATAAATGCAAAACAATTCCGACAATGTCAAGTGATCGGTCGATCCGTTCGTTGTTCAATCACTAGTTGTTCCTCTATTCAAGATGACTTCCAATAAGCTCGTTCATTTTTTGCTTTGTTGCATTGCGCGATTCTCATCGAAGTTCGTGAACTTTCATTGGGTTCGTGTTTGCGAACTGCAACTGCAGTTAAATTCAGTTTTGCGCAGGCACTTCAACACACGAATGAGGTAAGTGTGCAAGAGTTTGCGTGAATTCTGCAACATTGTTCTTTTAGTTGAATGCAAAATGAATCAACTGCACAGAATATGTTTCGCTTTCCAATCTGACCATCACAATCGAAACACAACTTTTTGTTTTGCCTTCAAAAAATATTTTTCATTTTCGAATACGATGTTTTCAACAAGAATGTCATACGAACGATAGATTCCGAAAATGAAAATTTACGGTTGTAAATTCAATCGATCAGATCAAACACACAGTTTAAAATATGATATATGAAGTGTCAAGTGTTCATTGAAAAGCGAATACAGTGATAATATTCGCTAATCTATTCCCTCAGGGAACTGGTTCCTCCGTCGAACGCTAGCAACCTATGCTGCGCGCATGGTTATGAATGTGAGATTGAATGGTGGAACGGAAGTTCGTTGTTACAATTCGTTCGTGAGATGTGGATGGCGTAGAAATTGACATGAAAAATGAGGAATGCTGAAATGTGCTTATAAAGAGCCACTAATTTTAATTGCTGGAAAAGAATTCAAATCACTCAAACATTCATCTTTACTCACCGTTACTCACAAACAGCCTAATTTTTCCAGATTTAAACAAATACTTCGTTCACCCAAATGATGTACACATTTGAACAGTGATAAAAATAACAAACGCAAATTTGCAATTTCTCTGCCGTGTAAGATAGTCGAAAAATTTTTGCAAATTGCATGCTCACGATCAGCTGGAAAAATCAAGAAGCTGCACTGTACACCTTCACTCGTTAGCTAAGTTCATCGACACAGCCTTAGTTTCAAGCAACGCTTTTGTCTTCGCTAACAGTGAATTGATGAAATGAAACTGGAATCACTCACATGTTTTTTATGCATTCTTAGTTAGATCACTATTTCGAACTGATTTCGTTGATATTCCTCAGGGATGCGGCACTGAATTAACTCGTTCGCAGCGCACAACAATTACTGTTGATCATTACTTATCAGAATACATCCATTGGTGCGATTCATTGATATCGTTAAAAGTGTGTGTAATAAACTAGCGAACGTTTCTAACACTTCGCATAACTCAAATAAACGTTTCGCTTTAAATATCGGCAGCTTCTCATTTGCACACTTCTTGCATGTGCACTTCACATATTTTCTCCATTGAATCGCTCCGTCGATATTACAATCTCTGAACGTTTTCGTTCCAGAATGCAATTGGAATGCTTTTGGACATTTCATTAAGGAATATCTTTTCAAGAAAAGGGAACGTTTACTGCAAATTTCGGCCATAAAGAACCAGTTTTTGTTTAATTGCATGTTGTTACCATCGTCAACCCTCAATTAATTTCCCCAGTGTGAGTGGGACAAAAATTCAAATTTAAATCGAATCGGCCGTCACCAATAACAGATAAAAGATGTGGTAGCATAATTCAGTAAGTTCGATAAGCAAACTAAATCGATGAAGAATACCATCGCCAAAATTTTTGTCATGCTTCCAGAGGACGCATTTTCTTTAGAGGAAAGCAATCTTCTGGAAGACAGCAATTCCAACTTAGGATGTTCGTAGAAGAATGCAAATTGATTGTGGATCACCGCTGAATTTATTACAATGCGCATTAATGGAGTGGAATTTGCTGTTATGAACGGAGTAATTTATGATGCACATATCGCAGTTTGTCTTCAAAGCAGAAATGATTTATGACCAAGTGCTGCCTTAAAATAGGAGTTGATTTGAGATGTATGAGTAGAGGAGAGTGAATGAACGTTCCTTGCTCTCTCATCACTTTCCTAACAAGCTTTTCATTAAGCGATTTATCCATAAAATTTGCACGATTTGTCAAAATCTGGAGAATTTGCGCACTCAAAATGTGGACGATTGTGAGTGGAGCAGAGCAAATTTAATGATTCCTGCTTAGATGTATGAATATAGATGCTGGTGTCTTCCACTCAACCTATCGATGTTCGCTGTGGGTTTGGACGATAAAAAATAAATTATGGTGAATGTTTCAAATTCCTTTTCATGATGAGTTTTCTTCAACAAAATTCAATCCATTCCGTGCATCACCCATTACGGTTGAACGATACCGTTCTTTAAAAAAAAACCTGTCCTTTATGAGCATAGTGAACATCGCCGATAGCCCTTTGTTCTTCGTTAGATCACACTCATCATCCCAGTTATGCGCTGTCATTCAATCTCCGTTTCATCTGCACTCACTGTTCCATGCAACAAAAACATTCTTTTCGTTCGTTGTTTCGTTTATGAGAGGCTCTTTCCGCTTGATTGTAGTGCATTCAGTCTAAGCAGATTAGAACAATTCTCTACCTGAGTGGCTAAAAAGTGTGTCTTGTTGCTTGCTCAGTATAATAAGAGGGTTTTTTTTTCAAGAAAAAAGGATTTGACACTGTACCGAGAAATGTATGAAAACTGTTGCCTGCATGTTGCCTGCTCTCAACAACTATTTTTCATGAATTAATTCAGCGGAAACACCAAATGTTTCACACCTGAAGTTAGTAACAGATAAAATGCTGAGTCCAAATAAACTGGGATGGTGCGTATCAAACTGTATTCACTCGAATGCACAAGTGTGATCTCTTGATTAAACTGCCGATCAGCACAGTACTTCATCAATATCGATGATGACTGCAGACGATAGGATTCGAAACATACGTGAGCAGCACTAGAAAAGTTTGCATGATTCGGTGAAGACCTGTGGTCGTAACGCAGTGACGATTTGTATTTCTACATAGATGTTGCTTGTTTACTGGTTCCTCATAAGTGCCAAAACCGGCAGGAACATTCAACTGCTGCCGAACTTAATCGTTCATATTCTGTGATCATTATATAAAACAGAAGTAGACTTGAGGAAACTTGAAGAAATACACTCGCTTCATCGCATTCAGTTTGTCATGAGATGTATTCTTTGGTGAGCGAAAACAAACATTAGAATGAATATGTGAAAATACTGCAAAAACTGCGAAGAATGTTTGGAATAGCCAACATCCAAAAAAGGCACGGACGATAGGAAAACACACTCGTGAACCGTTAAAACTGAGCAAAACTCTGGAAACGGGACTGGTGCTGAGAACGAATTTGTGACATATCAAGTTTGCATGATTATGAATGGGTGTTATTGATGCTAATCGAAATTCTCATGCATTCGAACCGAAGAGCTGGGAACCTCTTACAATGGATGATATTGTACAAGGAGAACAAATAGAGGAGACTTCCAAATTCTGAACAGAATATTTTTGCAGTGAAATGATGATTTACTTATCTTTAATTGCACTAATTGAAAAGTGCATCGTTTAATGTGCTCTTAAATGCCACGCCAAAATCAGCAGCTAAAGAAAGTGTTAAATACGAGATGAGAAAGTTTCATCGCGAATGTTTCTTGAGGTTTCATTTTTCGATCGCTATTGGTGGATCATTTTGCAGGAGCGTTCATAGTTCAGCTTTTCCTGGAGGGGCCCTGCGGCTATTACATTCAGTCTAGCAATCGTTATGACGTTAATTTATGTCAACATAATGATGATTTCGTTTGAAATTGATAGCCATATCGCTCTAATTTGTAATTTATTTGAACCATTTTGAGACTGAAAAGATGCACGACTTTCGCAGAATGACATTCGCTAAGATCAGTGTTCTATGTTTGATATGTGCACGGGTCGAGACTTCTGATGAAACGAGAGGCGATCGAGAAATGACGATGGATGAGCATGAAAAGTTGGCTTTCACTTATTTCGTTCCTCACAGTTTCGTGATATATTAAAACGACCAGTTTTTGCCTTAGCTGAGTATTATCCGCTAAATTACAGTCGCATCTCTTCCATTTTTTTGCGTTCTCCACAAACGTTTCCTCAGTGTCCCGAGTACTACTTCTCAATGAAACAGATCTTCATTATGACCTCGCAAGGAATGCAGCATTCGAAAGACATTTGCGTATATTGGAACAAGTTACTGATTCATGCGTTAGAAACTGATCCATAGTTGCCCTCAATTCGTGTCATAGGACTAAATGTTGATTCAATCACATGCAAATCATCGCAGTGGTTGTGGTGGTTTTCAAATGGCAGCAGGACCAATTTTGCCTCTCGACGTTCGCTTCAGGAAATCAATCGCCTTTTCGATGGCTATCGGACCGGCTGGCGAACGATCGTTGCTTTCTTCGCTAATCGCTCAACAGCCAGAAAACTATCATGATTACTTTGCTTATCAGGTTGCTCAACATGCTCTAGATCAACAAGTTAGTTAATAGATTGTTCCGTTCAATCATCACAACAACCGTGATTTTCATTATCACTCATTCGAATGTTCAAAGAGCTCTTTTTAACCAAAATAATTTTATCAGTGATTCGCCATATCAAAAGCAGTCTGAATCGTCGATTTTCAGTTGCACAACTAATTGTAACGATAAAGTGTACGCTGTGTTTCAGACGCACGAATATCTACCAAGACTTTCCAGGCTGTGCTACTTCAGTCCAGTTCAGTGTCTCTTGCCTGTCACTCTGGAAAAAATATTCAGAAAGGTGTTTTCTTATTAAGTTCATTCTTTCATGGACTCAGCAAAACAACAACAATTCTCTGGTCTCTCTAGCACAGATTCAGTGCTTCAATGTAGATCTAGCCAAGGAGTATTTTCCACTTGGTGAAACTTGACTGAAATGCTTCAATTCTTGGATCATGACCTTGCTTCTAATTCTTTGTTATGAGAACAAACCGCAGTTTGGATTTTTACAAAAACGGATGGTACCAAATTGCTTTTGTACCATTACTTTAAAGATCATCTAATTTATGTCATTCTCATATACTTGCTGTGACTCGCTGTACTTTCTCTTTGAAAAACGAAATGATAGTTGCAACATCATGTTAGTAGTGCCACCACAAATTTCAAGTGTTTAGCATATGATGATACGTGCCGCCTGAATCATGTCACGGTTGCGATCAATTTGCTTGAGTGGTTTTAATGCTTTGCCAACCAGTGTTAAACAGTTCATGATGATTCGTTGTTGCTCAACAGCGCTTTTGCATTCAATCACCCGATTGCTCGCCTGAAAATATGTTGTCGCCGTTCGTTCACAGTCACCAGTCTCCAGTTGAAATCGATGAACAGTTCCTCTAAAACGCCTCGAAACCAATCCGCTCAGGTGCCACTTTCAAAATGTTTCTTATTCTATGAAAAGTACCACGTTCGAACCTACTCTACGCTAAAGTAGCATCTACTTTTTTTAATTCAACAATTACCGTTGCTCAGTATTTGGTTGAAGAGTTGCGCGTAATGACGGCAGAAAATCGAGACGCTTACAGTTAGTGTTGTCCGATTTTTCATTGGAAAAGTTAACGTTTGTTAATCATTTTATAAATTTTTATCACGTCAACATGATGTACATGGGTGATGTCGCCTTAACGGCACTCTAGTAGTATTACGTCAAGATGGAGTGAATGCTTATAAAATTATGTAGACCTAATATGGTATGTATGGTTGATTTCATTATTTCAACTAGTTGATTTCATTATTTCAATCCGAAAGCATTAATAAGATTACTCGGTCTCTAATCTCAGTTCCATTTCCGTTTTAATCATAACTGTCGTTAGTTGCAGTTGAAGTGCGGCTGGACTGTGACTGGCTTACAAGTGTGCATCATCGAATTGTGCATAAGAAAGTTGTGTGAACGATCATCATCAAACTTCAGTCAACCGATCAGTTGCTTATGTCGCGTACTTTTCCAAATCGCTATTTCTTCACATGGCCTCCGACGTCAAATATTATACATGCGCATCTGAGTAATCCGTGACGTTTGACATATATTCATCCAGTGAATACGGAAGTGAAGTCATGCTTGATAATCCTATAGTGATTTTGAATGTTTCCTTGTGCTTCATTGCTTGCAAACAGTCCAACGAATGCAATGTTATCAGCAGGGCTGGACAGATCCGATTGTTTTTATCACCATTCTAGATGTATTCTCGTTTGGAATTCAGATTCCAAATCATGGCATCTAGAGCAAGTATTTATTGTTGAAAGGCAAAATTAATGGGTTGAGGACCATCAATCGTATGTTTCGTTTCAGAGATGGGGTTATATGATGTATAATAAACAAGTGAAAGCATTTATTTCCGTCAAAACAATCAGTTTTACTAGCGATCAGTTAACGTTACGATTGCTAGCTATTCAAGCATTTGTTGCTATCTTCTTTTCGAATGATCGCCCTAGTGTTCTCGTCATAGCGCTGCATTGCCGTTCTTAGAATTTCTCACTGTGACTTTAGTACAAACTAATATAAAATATGCGATTTTGTTTCCTTCTTCAAATGATTGATGTTATTCGTAATGGCGAATGTGCATCTGAAAGAATAACAAAAAGCTGCAAATCCCGGATGTTTTTGGATTGCTTTATACGAACGATTGAGCGATTTTCAGTTGCATTTCCTTGTTGATGTGCAATTGTGCATTATTATGTGACTGAATTACAGAGAGGTGTTGATTTTAGCCACTTTTTCCATGAAATGTCAGCACTGGAAAGTTGTCAGCCCCTTGTAACGATGAATGACTCATACTCTTACAAGACTGACTTCTTATGTCGAATTCTCTTTTCGTGAATGTCAGATGAGAAATTGTTTTCTTCACTGCTGAAGTGTTTGTGCTTACGCTGGTTCATATTTGAGAACGTTCACATTGGATCCCACATGGACAGCAGCAGTCTTAAGTGCAATAAACCTTCCAAGTGATAAAGGAAACCACATATCGATGATTCCTAAATGCGTTCTGTTTAGGTCGTCTTTCTATGTATACGGTGGTTTTAATATTTAATTATAATTTGATCAAGCTTTGCATTATGTTCGGTGATAATAAAATATTTATACCCGATTGAATATCTTGGGATCATTCCAATTGCTTTATTACTCGAATATGTCTAATAAAGGCTGTGTGGTGTTTGACTAATGAAAACGTCGAATTTTATGATGTGGTTCACACTGATTCATTTCATTTGTTGATCATTGTATGTAGAAGGTGGTACTTCCTTCACAGTTGCAGATTGTCCTCTCTGATGCTAAACACTTTTGCTGAACTTATGCTCGTAGAAGGTTTTGTGTTTGCCGCGGAAGAGATACTCGCACTTAAGCATAGAACTTTGCTCTGAGACATTCGAACTTCGCTATTTGCCATATGTGAATTGACATTCAAACAAAATTGATGTGCCTTTTTTCTGACCGCATAGAGAATCTGTTGCTTATTTTGAGCAGATAGAGCAGTTTAGTTCTCAGCTGCCTTCTGAGAACGGATCATTTTTCAGCGAGTAAGTGAACATTTCAACAAAGCTGCATGAGCAAATTGATTCTCTTTGATGAAGTAACGTTTGTACTTAAAATAACTGAAAAAAATTTGATATTCATCTGGATGATATCATTGTGCTATATTCAGAATCGAGTGCATGATTACAACGCATTCGTAATGTTGCAGTTGGCAAATCATCGCCGTTAGATTTGATCGAACTTCGTCATCTTTGATACCGCTCTCGAATTTGTATCGCTCGTACTTGTGAACTTTCCATGGAATCATTAGCAAAAAAATCTCCCATCATAGTATTTTCTGAACTATCTGAAGAAGTTGAAATCTGGCATAGCAATATACCGTTTTCAATGGAGCAGTGAGATGACCTCGGAAGTTAGGTGATTTTGAGTTCAAAAGAGTAGTGATTCAAGAGCTTCATTCGTTTTGCTATCAGCACATTCTGTCACCCAACATGGTAATTATGCACTCTTTTTCAACTTCTACGGATTGCTAGCGCCACCTCAGCCATTTGCATCGTTAATGCAATGGTACTGCATCAATGGCATTGCGTTTCTCTGATTGCGTGCAGCTTCTCCAGTGCTACACTTCTCGACGTCATTTGTTTAATTTCGCAGTTGCACTTTTCTAGGACGATGAAGAGCCGAGCACTTCTGAATATTTCAGTGGTTCTGTGGATCGTGATGTCATTGATGATTGAAGCCAAACGAAGGTTATTCCTCACCATTTAATGCGAAGAAACTAAATTCTATCATAATCCTTGAATGCAGTGAATCAATTTTGTTGCTTAAAAATGTAAAGCGTTGCACAATTTTGTGATCTTTGTGATTAGGAGAATGAGGTCAGGGAAAACAGTGGACTTGTAATGAGGCGTTTTCATTGATCAGGTAATGATTCTTAAATGTAACTTTTCTTCAGCAATGCAGAACCAATCATTGGGGCATTGAAACGACTGAATGATAACGCGTTATGGGCAACGAAGCTGTTGAAAGAGTTCGACCTAGAACAGGTTGAGTCTTTTGTGGAATTTCTGCTAAGAATGGGCCATTCCGATATCTTTTGTTCTGATCGAAAATCCAATTCAGTCGATCAATGTGTCAATTGATACAACATTCAGATTAGAGAATTACACAAATGGTGGTTTCCGTCGGATTGCTTATATAACTTTTTCGATAGAAATGTTTGAAATTCAGTGAATTATTTTCCGACTGATTTTGTAGTATTATTAACAGTTAGTATTCCATTGGTACAGAAGTATTTTATGATGAATTGCTGGATGAATAATCATTTAACAAAACTAATCTTCACCAGTAATTTGTTGGATGATTTTAGGCATCGGAGGGCGCGTACTCACGTTTATCTAGATTGTGTTATTTCACTCCTGTGCAGTGCTTACTGCCATTAGCCGGCGAACAGAAAGCCGATCACTTGCTTCTGGTCAGTCCTCTTGGCCGCTGAGCTTTCTGCGTTTAAACTCCAATTTCTGACGAAGTCAAACGAATCCTCCTTACATGAACAGGTCACGGTAACATCGTCATCAAACATGAATAACCGATCCGAGGCAGTGAACTCATTGCTGAACCCTTTAAAGTTTTCCAACGGATCGTGTCATCTCGTCATTTTTAAAACAAGCAATATAAAACGACAAAAATCTCGATGCACTGAATTGATGATTGATGCGAGGAATTATTCGTTTTACATTGATTTAATAATACTTAGCAAATGAATTTCCTCGGTCAAAAGTATTCAAATTTGAATGAACGTTGCAAATGATGATTGATTACCTTTGAAAAAAATAGTGGAAACATTGCTAAACGTAAGGCGCTAGTGTCACAGATACGCCTGTGCCAGGTGATAGTGTAATGAGTGAAAATGCAGATCAAATTCTTTGATATCCGCGCGAAACGAGTTTTTGATGATCGATGTACATGCAAAATGTGTACTTATTAGTAAGTGGTGAACTGTACGTAATGCCGCAGAGAAATGAATGACGATGATGAGACAAAGTTGCAAGCTCATGATGAACTACTTTTATGAAACAATTACAGTGCAATTTTGAAAGAATCTATTAATCAATCACGCATTACTGCAAATGATATTGGTGAAGTTATCTTTTTAGAAATTTGCGCAGTGAATTGTGACACACCATTATCAGTTCAGTTCATTCAATTCATTGAAGAAAAGGGATATTTGAAAGTAACGGCAATTTAGAAGTGGCATCTCAAACCCCTGTTTTTGCTATTCTGGTTCCAAGTTCAATTGGACTGTATTTTCGATGTGCTTTTTGCTGAATTAGTATCCCTGTTAAGAAAGATATCACTCAGGAGCTAAAAAACCTCGAAAGTTGGAAATGTAGACTTACAGTGCCAATCATTTGCAACTTTAATTCTGCTAATTTTCTTGATCGTTCTCATTTTTTCATTTTATTTCAGCGGAAGAGTTTCCCCCGAAGCATTAGGAATTCACAAAATGGATATGAGATGCTTGGAGGCCATAGAATTGGGCGATTGATGGCATCGTCACTATAGCTAACCGAACAGCTGATCTCGGCTCAGTCCGACACTGGCTACCTGAATGTGTGATGGCGATATGAATTCAACAATGGATTAGATGAACGACGGATGAATTCCATACGGCTTAAAATTTATTTTCTGCACTTCTTTTCTCTCACTTCAGCTAAATATCCCAAAAGAGGTCTATTTTGAGGATTCACTTCTCCTCTGTTTATGAGCGTGCAAACAACTCAACTATAACCAGTGAACCGCAGTTCATCATCTGTTCGCTTTGAAATTCAATTAACTCAACTGATATTCACATATCTTGAATGATTGAGCAACTACTAATTTATTGCCCGTGATCCAGTGATGAGAAAATATATCCATTCCAATCACCCGAGGCACTTCTTCTTTGAATGCCCCGTGAATTCTGTATACTCTCGTATAGAAACATTGGATCTGTTTGTGTTATTTGCTAATGGATGCGTTCACATTACTCATGCAAAATGAAATAAAATGACATATGAACGCTTCTTGTTACTAATTCCCTCCTACGCTTTCCATTTTTGACAGTAGTTTAATGTGAGGTGATTAACACAGATCAAGAACCATATACATTTTCAAATTGGCATGCACACGTTGAGAAAGCACTGCTTAGAAGAAACACTTTCAGTGAATATTCAGTGATTATTTTCAAAGATGTGCTTTTTTGTGTTCCAGTCTAGCGATCTTTCAGTTCCAGGTGAACTGCTCTATTGTTTTTGATTACAGCGGAATAGGATAAAAGGGCTCTAAAATATGACGTTTTTGGAGTAGTACAAAACATGACCAACATAAAAATGAATGAGTAGCGTAAAAATGGTTGGAAGAGCACATGGGAAAAACGGAACAGATATCTGGTGAGAAGCGCGGAACCGGGACCTCACTATCCCGCAAAATGCTTCGGGTTAAAAAAGTATGTTCGTTTTCCTTATGAACACTTTCAAAAATGACGAGACGAGCTCTGAATAAAATCCTAGCGCGACTCATGCAAAAGATGATTAATCTGTGTTCCAAATTTGACAAAGTACAACAGGCATTTCGCATGCAAAAACGATAAAAACTTTCGAACGAGGCTGTTGCCATACGAATTCAAGACAGAATCGCTTCCTACAGTTCAGTTGAAATGGCAGTGGTTGATTGCTGCATTACTGTGTGTTGATTGGGTTCAGATTACAAATGTTCATTCGGTCATCAGGTCTTCATGACCATTTTTAAATTTCACGAAATATCACTAACTGATAGTGTGAACACTATTTCGAATATTGAGACTGTAATGGTCAATTCAGCAGCGATTTATCTTTGCAGTGATAATTTATTGTTTAATGCTTGGACTATAATGAGAACGCTCTTTAACCAAAACGAACTATAAACGATGGCTGATTTAGATGTACATATAGCATTATACGAACTAATAGTAAGATGAGTTGAACATTATTGTATCGAATAAATTCCAAAACAATTCACAAATATAAGCAACGCCAAATATGCATTTTGACATTCAAAACATTTCCAAAATATATAAGGCAAGTAAAAAATCCCCTCAAATGAACAATTTCAATAGGACATTCACAATGATCATTGATTTCAGCACAACGAATTTGCAATGGAAAATTTCACGGTTGTTCACAGAACACATCTGTGTTGTTCCTCATGTCGCCTCTAGACCAAACGGGTTCGTCAAAAACTAATTTTCTCGCTTTTATGTCCATTTGGGATGCCGCTGATGTCGCCTCTGAGCTTGTTGAACATTTCATTCGCCCGTATCAAGAAAAAGTAATGCAATTACGATATATACATAATACGAAGCCTCCGGAGAATATCCCCGTCCTGTTCTAAAAGAATTCGTTAGCCTTAGGAAATCAATACTTTCTGATTTAGACCTCAAACTTTCATTATTGCACTTATTCGTTGCACAACAGCAATCCATAAAATACGATCGTTGTTCAGTGTTCTCCGAAATGACCTCTCTGCATTGCGTTCCATTCTGAAATTGAAAATGTTATTGTTAAATGATTACAGTTTGGTTGAACTAACACATCTTTCATCCACATAAATTCATAAGCAGTCCATTAAATTTGAAGTAAAGTTAACTGATGAGATAGGTCTGCATCCATACAAATTCATTTATTTTCCATTCATTCAACCACGCATTTATCAAATATTACGATAGGCATTAACTGTCTTTAAAACATAATTCAAAATAACATAGTCACACGCAATATTACATTAACATGGATATGTTCAAAAGTGCGCAGCGATCAATTATTAATCATACTGGTGGGTGCAAAAAGACACTAATTTATCCCTGAATCATCGTGTTTGTCATGGTTTCCAATGTTATCACAGTAATTTTTTATCGAGTTCGCTCTCGATCGGTTTTCTGTGAGTGTAGCCATCAGCTAGTTGCTGTCATTACAGTTTAGAATTTCACATACTGCTCATTAAAATGATTATTGGTTATCACCGCAAAAAAAATATTCTGCTTACATCGCAAGGTTAGTCTCTACCTAAACTGAATGACATCATCAAATTTCCCCAAATAGTGAATTATTCGAGCTGCTATGTTCGTTACATTTCGAAGATTGTTTAATCACGGGCGATCACAGTAGTTGTAAATCTTGAAAAGGTCACTCATTCCCTTTCGTTCTTGAAGTCGTGCAATTAACCAAATTCAGTCTTTACGCGAAGAATTCCGTTGAATGAGGATATTGGTGCATTCCGCTTACCTTACTTGCGTATAACAGAAGCAAAATACACTTTGAAATTATCTGTTCAAGATCCGTTTCAAATTCAGATGAGATCCCGAGAGAAACGACCAATATGATGTCAGTATTGCGGATGTGTGGTTTAGGGGAAATGCGCTTTTATCAGCATCGATATGTTGATAAACGCATATTCTACTGTTTGAATCAATTTCAGTGAACGGACAAACTTTTGAGAAAATGACATACCCAGGTTCACGTGCTTCATCGACTTCCGCTACAAGATCATTTTGCAGGAAGAATTGTGTGATCGCTGGCAACAAGTGCGATACTCGCGCACTCAAATAAAGTATTACTGATATCACTTACGGACTACTTGATTGTGAAATTTTCAATTCCTCTGGAGAATTCGAATTGGGCTTGGAGCACTCAAATGAACACTCAATTTGAATGCGTGAACGAGGATTTACGATGGAAAATGACTGCATAAGAAAACTATCGTAAAACGGTGCGTGCGCAAATAAGGTTGAATTGCGCAAAAAACAGCGATAGAATCGAACGAATGAACGTTAATTGGGAATGAAAATTTCAATTGATCAATTCGTGAACAATAATAATCGTGGTTGACTGCTCACATCAGGCTCTAATTCGCTTGTTGCATATCAAGAAAAAATGAGCACTCAAAGCAAATCCATTTTTATGGTTCGTCGATGAGCATGAAATGGCGTTTTCGCATGCACTCAATTGAATTCAACGCTTTATATAGATATAGGTGCTTGTTAATGAAATGAACATTGGTCACTTGTTCATGAAGAATTCAATTAGCAGCTCATTCGAAAAATTAGTAGTGATCTTTGGAGATCCAGGATCAAAAGAGTGCCTCTAGGAAACATGACACTTTGTGTTGATATAATTCATATTGCTTCACGGTTTCCTTATCTTTACGCCAGTACGCTGATTGATGAATGCAAAAGTACACCGAAATATAGAATGCCAGATTCACATTATCAAGAGTGAAAATCTTGCATGGCAACAGTGAATGGAAAATCTAATTAATTCACTTATTTATTGAGTTAGTAACTCGGGAAAAGTTAACGATGCGAGCACAGTCAGTTACAGACTGTTTCATGGTGCAATTTTCTCTTGATGACCGTAAAACGGCTGGCCGAAAGGATGGATTCGAATCGAAGAGGAAAAATTTCATTGTAGGAACGGATTAGAGCAGTGGTTCTCACGCTCGGGTGCTCCATTACTCCCTTCGATGATCTGGTGGGCCGTCATTACCTCTCCCCCCTCCCGCTACAAGAAGTTTCCACGCACAACGCCATGAACAAATGAGAAACCGATCGAGAAATTCTTCATGGGCGTGAAAGCAGTTAATTTTTTGGAATGAAACATATTTAGAACTTTACTTATGAGTTCATGATTGTTTCTTCACTGTGAAATATTCACGAATGCAATTTTGGAAAACGGCTGAAAGCAGCAACATACTTAAGCATCTCAGTCATAAATATGAAAAATAGTTTCTAATCTAGAGTCCTAATACACACACATTCGTCATGAACCAGATACCTATGACACAATTGAGCAGTTACTTCGTCAAAACAGTCGTTCACTAGGCAAAAATCCCATTATATGCACTAATTAAAGAACTCACTAAAACTATTCAATGTAACCGAATAATAATAGTCGATAAACTCAAAAATACTCGCTCGTTTCGCACCAAACCAGAGATCTGCGCTGCTGTACCAAAGGGCTCAATCGATTCCTGCAGCTCCTAAGAGATGATCTTAGCTAATGTATTCAAAAAGTTTACTCAGAAAACAAGATAAACAAGTGTTGTCATGAGCAATCCGCGTTTAGATACCCGAGTGGGAAAAGCACCATCATAATGGCAATTCATCGTAACAAAATAAATCCACCAAATATTAGTTCTCAATCAATCCCCGCTGCTTTTAAGGATAGTAAGCCAATGTATTAATTAACTTAATCCTTAGCCAATATATTGACCAACTTCGAGAATATTTGTGAATAATTTAATTGACTTTTGTTTAGACCCAAACGGGCTAACGATACTCGCAAAACAGGAGAAATAAGCGCGTTGTCACGAGCGAACCGTGTATGCATACCAATGCAAAAAGACATCACAGTGATGTTCTATCGCAATGTAACAGCCACATGGAATACTAATTTCTCGACCTCCTCCACCATTCCAGTGACCCTCACAAATTATCTCCAAGGGGCTAATTCCCCACCCCTCCCTCCTCTATAGGAACTCCTGGATTAGAGAGAGATTGGTTTTCGCAAATTAATGTTAGTTCACGATTCGTGACTTGGTGAAATCAAGCGAAATGACAGAGGACTGAATCATTATTTTGTGATAATTCTTGTCAACGAAAATTTTAATACCGATAGACTTCTTTTACAATTTTCCATTACCAAATTCCCCTCTTTTCGTTGCAACGCTTCATAATATTCTGCTCAAGCGTTAAATAATCACATTTTAACTCCATATTTAATATGTAAAACCAACAAAAGGAAATGAAAATCAGTACACTCACTAGGCAATATTCAGCACCCAGCGATGTATTCACCATGCAGGATAATATCCATCCTTGCTCGCCATTGATCAAGCCATAGGCACGGCGACAGAATGATGCAAATGGGCCACACTCAAGTACTTGAGTTGCCTTCTTCAGACTGGTGCCCGGAAGTGCCACATTTGCGCCATGATAACAGCGGAGAGCATTCGCGCACATGAATGTCACTCCAATAAACGGTAGCATCGTCAGCTCCATTCTACAAATTCAACTTCTGAATCGGTTTCGATGAGGCGAAAAACGGCAATTTCATTAGTTCTTGACTGATCGAATACTGACGTTTTTGGTGATCAAGTGATATGACATCTTTGCATGAATCTATTTGGACATTGATGATCGACATGGAACGATTGATCAGAACATAATAATTCATATCGCATAAGGTCGCTATCAGAAGCATTGTTCAACTCGTATGTTCATGACCACAACGATACATCAAATCTCATGCGCACTGCATGATCCATGAAGAACATCCATCGTACATTAATTATGTGCCGCTACTATAATCATTGTCCAGACAATACTAGACTTCTATAATTTCTCGTGATTTCATGTAATCACATTTTATCAACCACAAAATTCCAACCCTATCCACATTATTAATCCTCTTCGTGCAGTTCACTCGAACTCTCTAGATGATTGTGTCTGTTTGCTCAAAAGTTGCGCTCAAGTCTCACGTTTGTGCTTCCGTTTCATGGATCAATTGTGCCACACCATCATCACCTGTTTCACTGATACAGAATTATTATGCCTCCAAACTGAGGACAACACACCAAGTGTATGTTTTGTCAGGGAAGGGCAACTTTTCTTGGCGATGGACGATAGACTGGACGGAGAAGAAGGAAGGTTTTGAGGATTATTACACGTTAAAACGAGACTCATTTTTGCTCCAAATCATCAACAAACTCGTGTGCAAGCCGAACTCTGAGATAGGAAAACAAATCGCATTGGTGTATTGCAGTAGAGACACTGTCTTCAATAGAAACTATAATGCATTCGGAAATAATGCGATAACAATTGTCATAACACAAAAAAAAAACAATCAAAATGTGAAGAGCCGTTAAGGAACAAAGCAACATATCTTGTAGAGTAATTCAGAGCAATGCCAAGGAATCTTTCGATCCATGGCTGACGGCGATTAGCATGCATGCTTCAACGAAGTATGCCACCCGCTCAACCGAACGGCTCTCAGTAAATGAGATTAATACTATGACTGTCACAATTCTAGGAGACTAGGGAAAAATCACAAGTCAGCTTTCAACGAAGAAGAAATGAGAAGGAAAGAAATCACATAGAGGAAATCAAATGCCTACACTTCATTGAATTAATGAAGGCACTTTGATACACGAATGATAAATACGACATTGGTTAAACAGCTCTATTCGATATATTCGGTTTTTCTTTCAATAGTTAATAACTGTCGATGGCAATAAGAGAGGAACAGCAATTTTTTCCCAATCAAACACCCAATTTTCCTCTGAATCTCATGAGCATTGTGCAGTTTGCACTAATAAAAAGTCTTCTTTGCAATCAGTATAATGGTGATTTCTATAAATAAAATGAACAACTCTCTAAGATGCGAAATTAAATAAAACGTCTATTTTTTGATGAATGTATTAAAAGTCTACTTAACTTCGATAAGGGCGTAAGTACAAACGCCTTTTTAAATGACCACTGAAGTTCAGAGCAAATTCTGTCAACTGTGAGCAGATGTTAAATGAACAAAAATCAATTTGTTGATAACCAGCTTGAGATTCATTTGTAATCGTGCTCTGCTCAACTTCATGCTGATGCTTTATCCATTGCGTGTTAAAACCTTCCGTGAAGTAAGTGCGTTAGAATGAAGTATGCGCTTATATGCAACTTGTCATTGTTCAATTGCGATACCCATGAGAGACTGAGAACATTTCCTGCAAATGCACCAAAAATTCACTGCATTTGTGTAAATTTAAATTGAGAAATGATCGAATCGATACGAAAACAACTTGCGAAATGCATCCGATTATAGGAATGATGAAGAAGCGTGACCATACAAGCGTAGGCATAAAACCAATACTGACTTTTCTGAGAATGAAACCAATAACCAATGATTTGCAATTAATAATCTATAGACACGCATCTCATGGAATCTTGAGCAACCGAATAACGGTAGTTGTATATGAGGGTATAGTGGCTAATAACAGCTAAATTAAACGAACTTGGGACTGTCCTATTTGGAAGGAAGACGCCAAAAAACTGAAACATCAAAATGCTTGTTGTTCAAAGTTCATGTTTGATAGTTGCCATTAACTGAGCATTTGCATCAATCTAGTATTCATAGACTAATTGAGAAATTCAATAATTCAAGCATTTCATAGGGCATGCACACTCATCTGGTCTAATCGAAATTATCCCTTTGTATGAATTGTCAATACCCCAATCACTTAAACAAGCCAGGAGTTTATTAGCTAATGAATCATAAATTCCACTTGCAGCAATAGTCGCTTCCCAATTCTTAGTTTGATGAAACATTTTGACAAAACTACTTGTACAAAAGAAGACATTTTCTCGGCATAATGAGATTTGCTCACGGAAATTCTGGTGTATCAACGTGAGATGACGAACTGTTTCTGTTGCGAATTGATACTAACAAATACAAAAGATAGTGGAACTGAACATGCTATCGGAACAGGTTGAATAATGAATGTCGGTTATTGCAAGACTAAAATACGAAAAATCCACTTGTCGAGACGGAGCGCGAAAGAGACGATTCGTAAGGGACACCAAAGCGATATGTGAAATCAACTTTTAAATCTGTACTTGAGGTGTATATGTATAAGATGTACACGGATACCATGCACTATCGATTCTGATGATGAAACTTAACTTTCGTATATCTTACTTGGAGGATCTCCTCCCTTTTGTGTTTGTATCTTATGAATGCTTTGTGTTTCGATATATAATACAGTGTTAATACAAAATAAACGCCGAAACCACTGCAAACATTTGCAAAACGCTAAGCGTAAGTGAAAACGTCTAATTCATTCAGAACGAACACGACAGTTCTCGCATAAATTTTGTTCGGGCATTTTACGAGTGAGTGCCATGCCTAAACATGCAGAAGTATTCACTAAACCCAGAATTTCAATACAATCAGTGATTATTGATTCAAGCGATCATTGAGTATTAGAAGTTTGATGAAGAATACACGGTCATCAAGTAGCTTCCATGAACTGGTGTGATGCGAGGATCGGGGAATTTTTGGGACCCCGTCTCCAAATCCCGTCCCCGATTTCTATCGAGCTGACGATATTTTCGGGGTTCCGACTGCAAAATTTTGTCCCAGATTTTCCCTGTCAGTGACTTTTTTTTCCGTCGCCGCACCACACTAGCATGAACCCGAAATCGGTTTAAGCAACTGATTTTCACAGCTGAAATTGCTTATGAATACAAGGCTAATCTTTAGGAAAGCAAACATCATCAGCATCTTACAATTAGAAAAATTGGAGAAAGCTAGTTTATGAGAAGATAAGAATTCTATGAGATTTTTCAAGAGTGCTCAATCGTCATCGCGTGACTGCTCATTAACACGCGCATGATTGCAGCATTCAGAAATGCACCCAGTTGAAAGTTGAAGATTATGCAATGGCTGAAATCATTATCACTATTCAATCGCTCTTTTTAACTTCCTGGAATTCCGTGCGAACAAGAACTAGCTAATTCGTTCGAGGAATCGTTCGCTTGACGCCGTGAGAGTCGCTGCTAGTTGCTCGAAATTTAACTACAACATCCGAACGCACATTACACCTTGAATAGGGTCTAAATTGATGTTCCACCTCAATTGACAGTGAAATGTATCAAATCTTTGAGCTGATATTTTTTTGGTTCGTTCAAAAAATCACTCAATTGCATGGAAAGTTTTTGCAGAGAAAGCTGTTGAGCGGAGAAGTTTGACGAATGAACAATAAGTAAAAGCAATTAGTTTCACAGAGAACGCTTTAGGGTAGCAATAATAATGGTGAGGATTGACAGCCGACAATCAATATCTAATTAATTAGCTATTGAAACGAACGTAATGAAACGGATTCTGCGAAACCAACGCAGAGACACGGCATCATTCAACACTGCCTAAGTGAACAACATTAAATTAGCATTGATAAGGTCAACATTGTTTCTGTGTTCAGTAATCTGCAGCTGCTCAGTTGCCTTTTCATTTTTTCCGTGCAAAACCCTGAATGCCATCCATAAATTCATCGGCATCTCTTCATAATCAGTAATTACCTACTCGAGAACAGTGCTGATGGTGTGCTGAATGGAGCAAATACACGAGCAATATTAATCAACTGCGTTATGTCGTTAATGTGCATTGAAATGCGATGAGCGACTAAAAGCTGAAAAACGACCGAGCTGGGGATACGACCGACTAAAAGCATGCTATTTGAGCGTAGAACAAAAAGATGCGAGTTAACCAATCATCCAAGCAATTTCGATGTGAATGCAGTGGATTAAAGTTGATAACCTTGCTGAACGCAACACAAGACTATCATTTTTCATCGCTCAAACGCTCGAAAAACCGTCACTTCCTCGCATCCAACACAAACTGAAACAAGTCAGCCGAGCGGAATACGGAAAAATTGTTTGGAATTTTTAAAAGTTTCATTTTGAAAATCTAAAACAGTTTTTGCAGTTTGCACGAAACAGAAACAAATTTTTACTGGATGTAATCAGCGCTGCATCGTTACAAGATATAAATAAAATGGTCCACATTCCTTAACGGTGAGGCATTGCTCGATCAAGAATCGATCGCGATCTGAATGAATTTTCTTCAATTTAGTTGAAATTCGTTGCATGAATATGAGAACGTATGATTATTATGATGTTAGTGATGCACCTTAGAATCTGATCGTTTACTAAATTCAGCCATTTCATCAGCATTTCCCCACCAACAAATCAAATAATAGTTTTAAGTGTCACTGAGATTGACGCTTTTAGGTGAAATCTGCAATGTTGATCGTTTAACATGAACTCATGCCATAACGTAGGAATGCTGAAAACTCAGAATAAGATTCCAGAATAACAGGACAATAGCATGTGATGTATGAAGTGATAATTTGTGAAAAATGGCAAAGACGTATATAAATTTTTATGAATAAACGATCACCGGGTTCAAGAATAAATGAAATGCCTTAATATGAATAATAATATGAAATGATGTTATAATGTGAATGAATGTTAAGAAAAAAATCAGAGTAGATACCGCAACGCATGAAAATATGACAGTACTCGTATGAAATCATTGATGTGAGTTGAATCGATTAGCAAAGTGATAAATTGACAAATAGCGCAAGCAGAAAAAGATGAAAAATTATAAAGCTGTTGAAACATGCGAACATTTCACGTAGAAATCACAATAGTGGCAAAAAAGAATCACCGAGATATTCACATCAGTGACTCAGGAATGCTATAGTAGCAACATTTCGTTGCATAAAAGCTCTTTATGAAAAAAATCAATAATGAAAAAGAGCTCAACATAAAACGATGACAGAACGATAATTGATGAAGCGTTCAACTTCAAATGAAATTTGACATGCAATCTTGATTCGAACCGCACGCTTCATCAACTGCTTGAAATACACATGATTAGGCTGCAACATGAAGTGAGCAACGCTAATATGAACGACTAGAAAATGAGTAGAAAATTTAACAGTCATATGGACGGTTACTATGGATGCTACACATAGTCAAACAACTATTTTTTTTGGAAAAATGATACAACGAACAACGTGAATGTGACACCATTGAAATCATTACATGTAGAAAAATCTTGAAAAGTAATACGCATCGCGAAAGCTGAATTTATCCATTGGTCCATCTAGTTTAAGCATCCGAGTGTTCATTCGAGATGATAGTCGCGAGTCCATTCGGTTATGCAAGTAACTGCTAGAAATGACGATATTCGTAGAGCAACTAGAAAAATTCAGGCACATTCGGTAGAATTTGCAAAGAAACAGCTGCTAGATCACATTCGAAGAACATAATTAACAACATATAACGAAACATTATACTTTTTCAGGAATATGGATATCGCAGAATAAAAACAGAATATCAAAAGAGCAAACATTCACGTGCTAGATATTATTGGACACATTCTCTTGTTCAATATTAGTTACTTCAAGACAAAACATAAGATGGTCGTTCAAGATGATCACTTCAGCTTTTCAGTTTCCTTTCACAATAAACACATTACAAAGCAAGCATATCAAGAAGCATGTTGCGTGAAGCTGCAATGAAGTGGTCAAAACAGTCTCCCACACTACAAAATCAAAGAAGGAACGCAAATACAATTAAAAACCCTCTCATTTCACGTTGAACAGATTGATCAAGAAGGAAACAAAGTGGAAATCGTTATTATTCTAAGAATTGCAGACCAAGTAAGAACACGGATTTGCAATATAACAGTATGAACGTGCGAGACTGCAGAATTCGTTTTCGTCGAATAAACGAGACACTGAATGATATGGAGATGAGTTGAAATGTTTGCTGAATTTGCAACATTCCACGTAATAAGATCTGTGGGCAGTATCACGGATCCGAATACAAAGGATGTCCCGATGCTTGCCTCATAGTTGCATAATCATGCAAGCTGATCACTCTCGGACAGAAGTGCTTAGGTACGATCTAAAAATAATATACACAAACATCTGATAACAACTTAAGAAATTCTTATCAATCCAAAATTAGCTGTAGAACCGATGAGCCATTCGCTGAACTTGATGAGGAAGGTGAGAAATTTTGAGTGAAAACGACAGTGAGGATCCCACGAAAACTAGGCTAGGTTTAGACTAATTGTAAGACTGAAGTTGCCTCTGTGGTCACCAACTGAAATTGAAGAAGAATGACCGGTAGTTGACCCCTGAATTTCTGTGTTCACTGACCGAAAACAAAAGAAACTGATCGATCGTTGGCCTCGGAAGACGGAATTGGCCTTGTCGGTGACCAACAGCAAGATTCTTAAGTTCTTAACCATACTAATGACATAAAGGAATTGTGAATAGTTACCAAAAAAAACGCTTGTTAATATGATCAAATTTGGATATCTAACAAATTAAATGGCTGCGTTATGGATACAATTTGATAAGGATTCTATCACTGCGATTCCCGGTTTATTGCAGCCAACAAACCCAATACGATAACTTATTCTCGATTATGTCTGAACGAAAATAAAGCAGTTCTATCTGATTGCTAATATTGAATTCGAGAATAGTTGGCTGAATAAAAAACGAATTTATTGGAAGTCAATTGAATCGCTTGCCTTATTCCATTTACGACATGTGATTCGCTCGTCCGTTTCTGACACCATTACGAATGCTGTAAGATGTTTGTTGTTTATTTGAATCACGCAAATAATTCAACTCTTTGTCACCAAAGGAACGAATGAAACGAAGCGAACAAACAGAACTAAATATGTATGTAAACTGTATGATGAAACACTACCTCCGGCACTTATGACTGGCAGTACAACACCTTCGGTTTTCACAACTCTTCCCCACGACTCATTACACATCCGATTAGCGCACCGGTGCTATAAAAGCGGTTGCTGTATTAGTAACTGTTTTTGAAAGTTCGAAAAACAACAACGCAAGCTGAAGCATGATTCAATGAGTTTGATTTCTTTACCAGTCGAATCGAGAACTCTTAACATATCTAGAACTAACCCACATATCATTCAAATATTAACTGCACTGCAATGAATGATAAACGTCAAGTAGGCACTGAAACGCAACTATAATTCCACCTTGCCGAATCATTCCCCCCCCCCTTGAATATTCTTTCTGACACTGTCTCTTTCCGACTTCTCTTTCCTCCACAGTAATTGTTGGATCAAACCGATCCGTTATCATACCTAAGCCACGAACTCAGCACAAAATAATCAAATGTGAGCTGAAACAAACAGTTCCAACACCCTGCAGGGTAAAGCGTTGCTCCATCAACTGCCGTTCATCCGAATACTCATAGAAAGTGACACGCGACCACAGATTTGGATCAATACAAATATACTGCGTACAATTCCGATCTGTCACAATATCCTTCGATGAGCACATCAACGAATCACATTTGCTGAAAAAAAGCAATGTGATAAAAACAGCATCCATAGAATCTGAAGTTTAGCACTACGTTGACAATCAGTTAATGAGATAACTTGTTCCACATCGACCACTGTGAAACGGCATAATAATCTTGCTTTAATCGAAGGAAAAAGCACCAAGGTTGCTAATGCACTTGCCAAGATTTCCAGTCACTATGATCATTACGACACATAACCATGATGAGCGATAACGAAAATCGCACGGTTAGACCACAAATAGATGTTCAAGAGCTGAGAAAACTTTTTTAGAAATTTAAAATTTCGTGGGCATTTTATTTTACTCAGGCAACAGCAAAACGAACCGGCAACGGAGGGTGTAAATCTTATTTGCGTTCTGCCGCTCTTGCTCCATTATCAAAGCCTTTGACTTGATTCTTTCTTCGTTGATTTGCGCGACATTTTTGGCTATCTATAATCATGAATTACTAACAAACATTCAGTATATTTATATGCTGAAAATCACTCGAAAAAGCAGTATGATAATTGTTGTAATCGAATGCAAACGTTCATGTATGAAAACACTCACAATGACGATCGTTAAAGATTACGAATTCTGCTTCATACCTCTTGCTTAAACCACGTGCTCGATTGACGATCGATCACTTCCAGAGCCATATTCATCAACTTCTCTCGCAGGATATTCTGGTCTTCACGTTCCTTCAGCTTCTTATCATGTGTCAACAGTAGGCATCTTGAATCTTTAGCCCTTCCTCGGCCTACAACGTACCGTCATCAGCATCCACACATCAGTGAATTAGCCATCTGATGATGAATACATTTTGTATACAACATAGATTCCGTTTCTCGTTATACAATCATTTGGAGAGGCAATTTTGATTGAATCAAAAGATGTGTGTGTGCTGCGCTTGAAGTGGTGCTTAAAAGTGGCACGTACCTCTTCGTTGCACATGTGCAATTTCATTTGTTGTATAGTTATACTTGATAACAAGTGTACATTTCTGTATGTCAATCCCCTCGTCGGCCACTGATGTTGCGAAGAGCACTTTCACTTTGCCGTTCGCGAAATCCGTTAGGTTATCACGTTGTACATTCGCATTCTGTCCACCTTCCTCACATGACACATTGATACCTTGAAGTGGTTTGTCGTTAGTTGGCAGCTTTAGAATGCTGCTGATTAACCAGAAGTGCTGAGATGATCTGCATATCTGCACTGCACGAGGCTAGCGAAAGTTTGCGTGTAGGCTGAAGGAGGCTCTCGTAAATGATGAAAACATTACACACTCTTACAACTAGGAGAATTTCGAACAAAATCGGACAGGAAGAAATCACTGCTCAGAGAGGTGATACTAAAACAGCTGAGCGTATTCAACCATAAATATGCACCATGTGATTAGATGAAGATATAATATAAAGGTCGTAAATGCAAATTGGTAAATTGTTAAAAATAGATGAAAACAAAACGAGTGGAGTGTCAATGAAATAGAAACAAAATTGATGAGCACAGAAGATGGAACAAACCCGTAATCATTTTAGTCCGGACATTCAAACCGCTGAGGACCTGATCCGAATCGAACGCCCTACTCAAACGGCATGCAAACTCACGAGTTCGTACGAATACAATCACACGACCATCAGGCTTATTATGAAACTCGTCCCGAATTACACTTAAAATGAAAATTTTCAGTTATTTCTAAAATCCTTCACATTCGAACACATGAATCCACTGTCTATCGCGTTTTCAACTTTATAAAATGATAATCCATTTACAAACGCTATCGAAAATTCCGAAAAGAGAAAAGGAACTTCGCCACGGCGGAACGTTGAAATATAATGGCATAAATTTCTTGGGTAAAGCGTAACAAATTATGGATAGATTTTAGCCGAATGGCTGAAACCAAGAGTCATGTCTTCGACAAACTTATCATAGGAATTGAGCCATCGAATAAGTTTATCATCAGTCGCTTCGAGAAGAAGCGAAGCGGAATGGAGGAAAAAAACAAACTTCAATAATTTTTCGTAAAGGGCATTTCTGTATTGTTGTCCATCAAGCCGCATACGCAAATTGGAACCTGTAAAACGGATCGTAACGGTCACAATATTGTCGTTCGAGTTGAACTTTAAAACTCCTTCATTATCATCGAAATTGATGAGCGAAAAACATTAAACTCACTGGCAAAAATTGCACTAATTTCTTCATTTTTAGGTAACTTGTCAAGTTCATCAAGCAAGTAACTTTGAGCCATATCGCATGGCAAATGAGCGCAGAGTTGCTGTGAGCGATAGAGTACCTTAAAATGGGATAATAAATACCAGCTCCTGCAGAATGCTCACAAATGATAGGAAGTAGCCACAATGACGCGATGTGACGACACTATATGCTCAAATATACATCAAGATCAATCATTCAACAAAAACTTCTCTGCATGTTAAGGCTCGTCATTTGATTACGATTACTTCTCTAACCCTTAAATTAACTGAAAGATATATCGCGAGCGCATCAAGTTTATCAACATGTAAAAACGGTCATGAGCACGACTCGAATGCGAAAGAAAAACAGTCAGATGCTGCTTAATGAGCACATAAAGGCAACTGCTCATAACTAAACAATGCAAATGTAAGTGATTGCCAAACTGTGCAATACTTTTAACACGAGTGAAAAAGTTCAAGTAATCCTTACCTTAATGTACTGCAGATATGCGAAAACTTTTTCTCGCTCTCGTGGATCAATTGTCAGTCTGGGGATAGTCCGCGATGTAAGCGATTCAAACCAATTTTCGTACGCTTAAAATTGACGCATCTACACTGATACTTCACGAGGGCATTTATACATTTATCAGTATTCATAACAGGATGCTAGCAGTTACAAGAGCGTTCTAACTAACAATCAATACATGAAAATGAAACATTCAAGCAATACGATTTCCCATCTGTTCATATTGACAGCTAAACGACTCCCCATTCTGGCTATGGCTAACTATAAGCATATGATTGTAATGATCTCTGCTTCACTGCAACTAAACGATATACCAATTACGTAAGTGGGCAATCGAATTGCCGAATAAGCCCTTATTCAATGAAGTACCCAAATCAGATGGATAAATACCACACCTTGCGAATCTCTTTCTCTCGGAGGATCGAATTCCATCCCCTCATCTAAAAATAATGCGAATGAGCAAGTGGATTAAGCAAATAACATCCATCCCATTAGTTCTATGGATTTAGAAAAAACTCGTCTTCTAAGCATTATTCTCGATCAATACGAAGACATCACATTCTTTGGTTCTAAAAAAAAGCTAACGTTCACTGAAAACATTCATAGAAACTTCACAAAACTCTTCATTAACACATTTCTTCAATGTCTTCAAACAGAATACTCACAATTAATTCAAACCACAATCAAGAGCGTTCTAACTAACAATCAACAAACCACAATCAACAAAAACAAAAGAATAAGGAAAATGATAACCCACCTACGAGTTTTGTAGAGTTCCCGTTCCGGTAAGGCTTAACTGAAAACGTAAATATTTATTTATTTATCAAAGAGATCCTGCGACCTATATGTATTACTGAATGCTATCGAACCATTAGTAGTCGCCATTGAATTAAGAACATTAATCGAAAATATGACCAGAGTAACCTGTTAAAGCACTTGAGGAAACAAGAATACTGATCGCGACTATTCAAAAATAAGTGAATAAATACCAAAAATTAACTCGCAAAAGTGTTAAGGCGATAAAATTGAAAACGAAACATACTTCCTTCAGCGAACATTTTTTCGAATTTTCCCATCAGTTCTATGATAGCGTGAAAGAATGGTGTGTTGTTATGTGATGACATCACGAGAATCGTCTCTAGAGAAAATCCATTCAGCAAAATAATCATCACTGTGATTAGTATCATAAATCTCAATACTTGATTCTATTGAACGCAAAACTCATTCCTGTCCTATGTAAGCTTAGAATTATTAACCAAATGATGGGAGCAGAAATTCATTCGAAATTACATTCAAACAACACCTAATCCATCGAAACACTACATGCTTAACAGTATCACCAACTGCTTCAGTCATTTCAAATGTCTATGGTAAACATAACTGATAGTGAACGCAAAACAATACCGCTCATCATAAAACCAACCATCAGTAGCGATTCTGGAGAATTCACGTAGCTCAGATTCATATCGACGAACTCTGCTCAGCACATCGGCATCCAAATTCGCACACATTCTTAATATATGCTCACGGGCCTCTTCTTCTGATTTTGCTTTACCAACACCCAACGACGCCGTAAGACCGACCACCTGAACTCATACAAATTGCATTGAATTATTGTTGGTAAGAATATTGATATTGTTATCCTAATTAGAATGTTCACGTAACTCAGGAAAATTCTGATGTAATTGATTGAATATAATTCAATAAAAATGGAACATCATGCGTAGAATACATTTCGGTCTTTCATACATCATTGTGGTTATGAGCGCAACAATGGAAGTCATTCTTTCGGAGAGTCTTATGCCTAGAATCCGGAATGCAACTTCTTTTTTCATCTGCATGTACACTTTTCAGCAAAACAATTGCATTGTTTTTTGTATCAAGGGAAGATCGCGAAATTTTTCATCCACAACAATACTGAAGAGAAAGGAACACGAAAAAGAACTACACCTGAGGCAAGGGTTCCGACTTCGAATAAGCTCCAGTTCTTTTCATATCATGATAAGTGAGCATTATCTCTGAAATCACATGATTCTGAACAACTGTAACAATTTGTCTTTATAAACGAAACAAAAAGAGCCAGCTTAGATCACAGCTCGTTTCTGGAACGGTTCGCCTAGACGAAACCATGAATCCACTGATCAGACTTTACTTTAGATACGATCCCGATGAACAGTTTTTCAGAAACAACATTATGATGGTATACTGACAACGAACCATTGTAAGGATGACTTTCAGAAGTATGATGTGCCTCATCAAAAATGAGCAATGAGAACATTGTCAGTGAAAATCGTACGCAATCCTCTTCGGTATTCTGCGCTTTGATCAGGTTCCTGAAGGAAACAAGTAGGCTTTGTTAATGGACTGAAGAAGAAAACCAATAAACAAAACTGATGCCAGAATATATGATATAATTTTTTAAAATGAATTCATTAAAGTATTCTGTGCTTTGAATTCATTAAAGTATTAAAGTATTCATTAAAGTATTCATGCAACCCATTCAATAGCAATCAACATTCATCAGTTCAACAAAAAGTCATGTTACTCAAGCAACACTTCCATAAATTGATTAAAGGTGATAAGAACAGCACGAATGGAGATCATTGCTGACTGTTTAGAATAAGCAAAACGGCGGACGTTTTGCAGACAGAACTGTCATAACTTTATTCACATATTCACTGGAAGTAAGCAGAACAAAGAAGGCGAAAAGTCAAACAGATTAGTCAAACATCAGCCAATCAAAATGAACGAAAGCGGAAAGAAAGCAAGAACTAACACAATCAGTTGTGGCGTTATCACAACAACGTCATTATCCACTATCGTTAACAGACGCGGTGCTTCGGCAGATGTGGCACCACTGAGTGCAATGATTTTGAATCTCTTTCTGAGGAATCGTCTCAACAACTCAGCTTGTTGTTCCAGAAAGGTTGTGTTTGATACCAGAAAACACACCTGAATAATTTGCTATCACTTCAACGCATCCCCACCAATGAAAGCTCATCGCACTGACGACTACAAATTCCTCTTTTTTGGAAGACAAAAGAAGATGTCACATTCCTGGATATCAATACCTACATCATCTGGTGCTACACAAAACAATTCCATTTTACTGACACTTCGCCAACGATTATTGAATGGTGAGCAATAAGAGTGCACAAAACAAACAGGCCGTTTTTACTTCCTTCCTCAAAATCATTTTAAAAGGTGCTGGCCGGAAGAAACCTTCCCATCACACATGTATAACTAATAAAATTATGGACAGCAGCACACATCCATAAAGTGGATGCTTATTGTTTCAGGAATGGAAGTATTCCGACTACACCTGAACTGTGCCGAAAACATTCAAGAGAGCAGTATTAATTTCAGCACAAACCTTGTTTCGTTTCTTCGCCACCAGTCCTTGCAACAAATGTTTACGGATAACCGATGCAGCTACGACAGTTTTACCGGACCCGGTTGGTGCACACACTACTGTGTTCTGGCCATTATACGCCGCTTCTGCCAACTCTTCTTGATAATGTCGCAGAGGAATTTCATCCTCTAGAAATTGCATTTATTACTATGAGTAATCAAGAACCATATATTTGAATTCATCAATGTCTCCTCGAAAGATTATGATGATAACCGAATAAATGCACAAAAATGCGAAAAACGAAACGAAATAAACAAATTCATAGAAGGAAAAAAAAAGGAACCATCATATATGTCTTCAAGAACATCGTCAATGATCTTTTGTGGCTCAGACGGTGGAAATGTCTGGTAACTGATATCAACCTCGAACGGACATGCTTCGCCCGATTTCGCACAGGAATCGAGCACATCCCGTACAGTCGTATTCACACCAACAAAATACACGGTACCTATTTTAAACGAAGCATAAGAACCGAGAACCAGGTTTACGCACATATTATTCATAAGTCAATCCCTTCAACAACGATGGAAATGCAGCAATTGAAGTGATGTCATTTGGACCGTACGATTTAAAGTCCACTTGTTTTCTTTCGAATCCAGTTCTTTATAATTCATGGCACGTGAACTATACCTACAAACTGATATCAATCTCGAACGGACATGATTCGTCCGATTTCGCACAGCATTCGAACACAGTCACCAAATTGTGTGACGAATGCGCCTTTTGCAGTCGTGCAATTTGCAATATGCAGTAAAAATCGTGGAAAAAAAACGAACACGACAATATACTATAACATACCTCGACGACGATTTTCAGCACGATCTTGTATAATCAACACTATAAAATTAGAATCAATCAATAGTACTCATTATGTACAAAAGTATGGTACTGAATGAAGAAGTGACCAAGCGAAGCTGTCAAAATGGTAATAATTCTATTCATTGGTTCCCGGTTACCTCAACAGAACAAAGCAGAAACGTACGATACAATTGTTGAAAATTTGGAATCATTTGCTCGACGAGACGTTCCCCTTCAGTACCGCATACGGTGACTGCGTGCAAAAAGTCGAACAAAGTTTCACGGCCAAGTTCAGGCAGTGATCGAAGGATGTGTTTGTTAGCTAATTGCGCACCTGAATCATTGTCCTCACTAAACAACTCTATGCTTGATGTAGGTTCTCAGCCACATTCGAACACCAAATTGTTCGATCGATCAATCTGCTTACGACTGAAGAGTGTTTCTTGTGAACGAGAAAATAGAAGAAATGTATGAATAGCCATGCAATGATCTAACCTTTCCTAGGAACTATCTGCTGGATAGACTGAAATATTCGTTGATGCTGATCACTCAAAATTGAAAGTTGTTTACAAATTGTTAAGGGATCCATCACTTCGAGAAATTCCTTTGATCGACATAAAACTTGCAGAATTTCACTTCGATAATTATGTTCCATTAAACGGTGCAAGTGTCGATGCAGCTGAGATTCACTCTCACCTGAATGCTCATCTCGAATACATAAAAACAAAAAGCATCACGGTAATCAACTCATTATATTCTGTTGTGTGGTAAATTGATCGAATGAAATGTATCTTGTAAAATCAATTCTGCTTCACGATAGAAAATTTCCGTTAAACTCACATCGATGAATAAACTCCAGCACAGTCTCGTATAGAACACCCTTTGTGGGTGCATCATAAAGTAATGCCCAAAACTTTTCCGCAAACACTGACCAATCGCAAAAATGTTGTTCTTTCAGTCTGTCCACATCATCAATTTTCACCAGTTTCACTAGTTCGTTCAAGTTCGAGTGGAACAGAGCTATCCTGCAATGCACTATGAATGTTTTGCATGTTATTCATTCGATCTGCTCGAAACACTTAAGAAGTGAACAAATGAAATAAACAAATGCAAAAACCTTTTAATGATATCGTCAGCATACAGGTCCAACAAAGTCAGTTGATACTCCACCTCTTTCGTATGCTTCATCTGCAATCTTCTTCATAAATTCGACCTCCTGTCATGCGAATTTGAAACGGATATTGAGCAAATGTTACGTATTTCCATACATCACGCTTCTGCAAAGCCAATCATTCCACCAGTCGTGAATCTGGCGAATGACGATGTTAATTGAAACTTCTAATATACCATTTATAAAGAGCACTTAGAATCGCCGTTTTCACTGAATGCTCATAATAGTGATGGTGATCGACCGAAGTTCAGTCAGTAAAATCCGACGAATCCCCGCTGAAATTCGAAGATTCGGATTCCATCGGAATAATTTCGAAACTTGCCCAGAATATCGAGCTTCGTGTAATCTTGCAGATTACGTGGTGGAGAAAGGGATTATGGTCTAACACACACACAGAAAACGCATAAGCCATCGCTCGCATACATGAAGACATTGTGCCACATTTTAACAGCTGTTTTCTCGAACGAGGAGAAGTATTTGAACTGAAATTAATTCAAATTGAATAAATCAGCATGCTCGCAGTTGATCCATGCGACGAGAAATAAACCAATGATAACACTAAGCAATGACTGGATATAGTTTGGATTTGTATTACGAATATAATATCATATTACGAAAGATCATCAAGGGAGAAGTATTATACCGGTTGAAAAAACATTCGTAAGCGATTGAAGAATTAAAAATTGCAAGCATTGGAAAAAGAAATCGTCATCATCAAATTCAGAAATGCTCGATCGTCCAACACCAAACCAATAATCTTTTCTGTCGTACCAAAGAGCTCAATCAATTCTTATCGCTCATGAGAGACGATGTCAGCCAATATATTAAAGCACTGACTTTAATTTTATCGTTGTTATTGTCGAATCATTGTTATGTATTTTTAATTAAACAGTATATGGTTGTTGTCGCTAATAAGATGATTCTGGTCAAAATACCTCTTCAGAGATCTGGAACCTTGTTTGCGCTATATCTTGCGCTACATAAGTCGGTGCATAATGAGTGAGAGCATTAGCGAATTGTAAAAGGTGATTTAATTTCAACGTTTTTTCATCCTCTGTTCCTATTAAAGATCCGTAGAACATTGGAGAGAATTGTCGCAGTCAAGGAGCAAAACGAGACAACATATTTAATTGAAAGTTGAAAGCAAAAAAGTGAAAGGTGATTTCGATCCTTGCGATTTCATAGCAGTTTGAATTTGAGGATACGTCATGCTGATAATTGGAGGGCCTTACTTTGGAATCTTCAGAGAAATGAGAGCGTTAAACTGCGAATAATCAATGTTTACGAAGTGTTCTAGGAATATTCAGCCACGTCTATACTTAAGGCAAGTAACGGGAGTAGTACGTCCGTTGTCAAATGGCTACGGTAACTAGCTACGCCCACAGTTAATGCATTTAACGGGATTAGTACCTACGGAGCTGAGTGACTACGGTAACGTGTCACGCCCACTGCTAAAGCAACTAACGGGAAGGGTACCCCTGGGATTAAATGACTTCATCAAATTGTCCACTAACAGTACCACTTTGCAGTAACAAATAATCGACGTAATTCTCATCAATCTCAAACCCCATCAATTCATATCTATGAAATTAGCCTACTCCTAAACAGGACTGAAACCAACCGACTTATTACAGTATTTGGTGGAGTAATTGCTCATTTCCTCGGTGTTTTCAAATCAGCAATTCTCCGTTTCAGTTTACATCGTTCTTGCGTGGTTATATTCACCAATTACTTCACTCAGATGTTGTTTGATGGAAAGAAGCATGAGCATGTAAAATCAGAAGCGTTGTACAGACACTGTGCATGATATTGATACAAAACTTCGCCCAAGGCCTCCGAGGAGAAATGGTTTTTCTATACTATATAATCTACGCAAAAGAAAAAAACTGAGCAGAAGCCAGAGACAGCAGCTTTTCTGTGTATATTTCTAATTATCAAACATTGACGCTGATTCAAGCTTATTGACCTCACTCCAGAATTCACTCCAGCATGCATTAAACGTAATACTATAAATTCTCCGCTCGTGATTGCTTCTCTATTCGTATTCTGTGCTAAACGACGTTTGAAGAGTGGTTTTTCCTAAACCATTTTACCTTTCAAGCGAATGCAGCATCCTAATCGAGTGTCATATGTGCGACGATCTTCTAATGAAATGTTCTTCAATTCATGATCACTCATTTCAGTCATATTATGCTTATCTCGAAAAGTGTTTTGTATTAACACATTTTCAAAACTACTTCTCACATTGATATTTCGAAAAGCCTTTAAACTCCAACTTTCTTTTTCCTAACTGCGACACAAACAACCATGGTAAGACCACAACCTATACAGCAGCTGAATTCCTCCAAACTTACTGGCATAATACGGCAATAGTCACCGTCACGACAATTTTAAGTTCACTGAGACCAACGATAGTGACAGCTTGTGAATTTTCGGTGTAGTGTGTTGTAACACGTGGAAAAAACATTTATACGGCCGTCACGCCACGCAGCATTTGTATTTTCAAAGTTATCCTAATCTTAGCAATGTAGTTAGCTCACTTCCAAACAAGATCATCAAACCTGAGCCTAATCCTAGCACGTGACATCGAATTGCACCCGGGTAGTTTGTGCGGAGTTTTGTTTTGCGATTCTGCCTCAATCATGGAACGCCACTAAATAACGCCTAGCAATACTTTCCCTCATTATGCCTGGCGCGACAGCATCAAAAACACGGTAATGAATAACGAGGGGATGAACAAAATGATGAGGGCACGAAAACACGAAATAATCACAACAACAATACGAAATAATCACGAAAACAACAGCAGCAACAAACCAATCAAATAATCATTCACATAAACACGGGATTTTGATATGAAACCTCGCCCACGGCGTCCGAGGAGAAATGCAGAACGATAACACATACTCTACACAAAAGGAAAAATTGAACAGAAGTCAAAGACGGCAGCTCTTTGTATGCACACCCTGAATTATCAGACACCGAGGGTCATTCATGCCTTCTGATCTTCTCATCATAGGATTTACCTCCGCATGCACTTAACGTCATATTATAAATACCCCAGTGGTCATACTGCTTTTGCATTCCAGTTCTGTTCTAAACGACATTTGAAAAATTGTCTTTCATGAACTCTGTTTCCTTATAATAGAATTCGAGAAAACGTTTTCCGAGATAATCTAATTCATTCCTCATAACTTGTTTTAGTATGCTTCAAGAATGTGTGACGGTATTCTCATGAGATGTTCCCCATTTCATGATCGAACATTTCACTCATATTTTCCTATATCTCTAAAAGAGTTGTACGTTAGCACATTTTCAAAATTGCTTCTCACATCGATATCTCGAAAAGCCTTTAAACTCCAAGTTTCTTTTTCCTAACTGTTATGCAAACAATTGTGGTAACACCAAAACCTGTGTAGCAGCTGAATTCCTCCAAACTCACTGGCACAGAACTGCAGTAGTTGCCGTCATGACAATTCTAAGCTCACTGAAACCGAAGTTACCGATAGCTTGTGCATAATGTGTGATAACACGTGGAAAAAATTTATACAACTGTCACGCCACGCACCACTGGAAAGTTATCCTAATCTCACCGAAGTAGTTGGCTTACTCCCAGGCAAGAGCATCAAAATTGAGCCTGACCCTAGCATGTGACATCAGATTGTTGCCGGATGTTTCTGCAGGGTCCCTGTACACTTTGCGATTCTACCTTGCTCATGGAACGCCACCAAACAATGCCTAGCAATGTTTCCCTTCATTATGCCTGGCGTGACAGCATCAAAAACACAATAATGATCAACAAAAGGATGAACACAGTGATGACCGCATAAAACAATCATATAAACAACAAAGCGAAATAGTTACACAAACAACAACGACAGCAAGGGGACAATCAAACAAATATTCATATAAGCACGAGATTTCATTGCCCGTATCCAATCGCATAATCCGAAATAAGATAACCCGAACAAATTCTAACAGAATATCTTGAAAACAAGATCGACTCAAGCCAGTTGGAATCATTTCGGTTCAGCTCAAAAGTGGTTTGAGGTCGAGTCAGGCTAGGGCTAAGTGAAGCTTGATTCAGGTCTTGCTCCCTTTACGAGGTGTAAGATTAATCCGAGGAATGCTAACTAGCTTCCACTTTCTTTAGTTATCAACTGAGTGCTCGAAAGATAAACTTTGAGAAAATTTGATGATTTTACTACGAAAACGCTACTTCAGAAATATTTTTTTATAACCTAAAAATCAACTCATTCCAACCCTGAGAAGACGTTGTGGTAGCATCGAAGAGAAAATTTCTATGCATAGATCCAACCGCAGTCATCCAATTTAACCCTAGCCCGAGTTATAAGCTCTCGAAACTGGTCAGTTACCAAAAACAGAACCGATGACTTATGAAGTACTTATCACTACTCATGTTAGACAATAACTGCACTGGCAAGGGAAATAAGGATAACATCATAGATGTGTATGAATGCCGTCATGACACTAGCTAATAGATAAGCTTCGGCGAGTAACCACAAACACCTGAGAGATTTCTCCTCACAACACATTTAACAACATTGAAATTAAGCGATGTGATTTCATAAGTGTAGTCAATGGCCAACCCGAAACAATTCCCCCCTGTTAAGGGAAAGTGCGCACGGTGAGTCCGGGAACCCTCGTTACCCAAGCAAATGTCCGAAGGCACTACTCAGGCCAACTTAAGCGCAGTCCTTAGCCCCGGTCAAATTGGCGCCTTTCCCGGGCCGGGAACGCCCTTATCATATTGTGCAGAAAGAATGCTAACGATACCCGGGCAAGTATCGCAGACATATTTTAAAACATTTCTCCCCGATTCGCCGAGACTGCCGGTAGGTGGGGAACACCTGTCGCATTCATCTAAATCTAGCCCCGCTTATTGGCAGCTCGACAGGTTGGGATCGCCCACGCAACCAAGATTTGCTTTTTAGGAATGACCATTGACTACACAAATCATATCGCATCAGCCTTATTCCTGATGTCATTAAATAGTATTACGAGGAAGACGTTTTTCGAGTTACTACTCAGCAACTCGTCTCTACTGGATGAGTGGTCCAGGCGAACTTTCCAGACCTACCGCTAACTTCATAAGGCGATTCATACCCTACGTTTGTTAAGCTCATTTTTATACGGATATTTTTCTTCTTTTCATATGCCAGTGTAACTATTGTCAATACTTGCTACAGTTCCTGCTGCAACAAACTAAAGAAATGTTCTCTTATGTGTTAATCTACGACTAAGAAGCGACCAGTTCCGAGAGCTTCTTCCTGAGCTACGAGTTCACTATGTTACTGCCATCGGGTTGTGCATAGATGGCTAACCTCTTCTCTGAATTGCAAGCCTAAAGTCTGGTCAGATCAATTCAAGTCCAAGTCAAGTTTAATTAATTCAAGTAAGCTCAAAATCAGATCTAAATCAAGGTCAGTCAATCCCAAACAATACCATATCCGCTAAGCTCATGGAAAAAAATTGCATTTATGTCGTTTCAGAATCTTAACTCACAATCAGTGTGCTTCAATGGTCAAGCTATGTTAAATCTATTTCGTGCCAATTAGAACTATGTTAAGTCAAATTGAGTGAAATCCGTCGCAACTACCTCAATAGAGTCTTGTATCTATGCTAGAGTCCAACACATAATCGAGTTCATATTAGGGGGAGTGATTTGGGAGGTGCACAAAATGAAAAAAAGAAGTTCAATTAGGTGGGACGGGCCATATCTATATGCAGTCCAAGTCCCTACCTCTGGATCCGGAGTTAAGCGGGTCATCACGTGCCGCATCCCTCCTTCACCCTACCGCATCAGTTAAAAAATGATTGAAAATATTGGCAACAACGATGAATGCACAAAATGGATAAATAAATACATAATGAAAACATTTCTGACAATGGTTAACAACGAATACGATAGTATTTCCACAAATAATTTAATTTACAATACGGATGAATAAATGAGAATCAAAATGTAATGAGCCAATTCAGATTTCACGAAATTTTCATTCTTCGATAAGGTTTCTCAGGAACGATAGCTGATTGTTTCTGTAAAAAGCTCTTCATTGATATCATAATCAGCCTGAATCAAGAAGAGATGCACGTAAAAGGCGACTGATACATTTGAGATGTTCAGTATCTTTAATTTCTATGTAGTCGAATCGCTCTCATGAGAGCAAATCGCTTTCTAGCAATAAGACACTTGAGAACAACTTTAACAAAACTGCGGGATGAATAATGTAAAGTATCCGTGCATGCATACATTGAAACGATCGACAACATCCGAATAGAATAGCACAGAATATGATTTCTAATATGTGAATAAAAAGTATGTGAACACATTATGGGGGCAAACATGTTCCAATGAAATATTACGATGCTTGATTAAGGCTGTATTGAAACTGCTTCAATAATATGGAATTCGTCATTATCACTGTCTAAACAGAATCTGTAACATAGCACGTCCGACACAACAGGCATACAAATTTAAATTGATCTGTAGCGATTAATGTATAATGTATAAATAAATGCCATTGCACTAGCTGAGATGGCTTTAATAAAATGGCTATATCTCTTCAAATAAGCAAAATTCATCGACACAAGATGCATCTATCTGAATCTAAAAATTCTACTGGACCGTGCAGTGTAGAGATATTGACATGTTCCTGGATGAAGGCGAGAGTACCGTCGGCGTGAAGACGGTAACCCCTATAATTCATTACTAATATGCACATTGGACTATAGTGATACAATGTAAATGAATGAGCGCGACTGCGCTAATTGAGATGGCTTTAAGAAGATAGCCATATCTCCTCATGAAAGCAGAACTACTGAGCATAGATTATGACATCAGAAACATGCCACTCTGCCGTATCTATATTGCTCATTCGTTAGCATGGCAGTTCGGTCTTTTCAGGTTTTCGTGCTCAAATCAAATGATGAAAGTCATGCGTTTGACTGTAGGTGAAGGCAGTCGGGATGTGACGATGGAAGACGAAACAAAACGTGAGCGATATTAAGCATTGTTTTTCATTAGTGCATTTGTGACACTATTAGAATCACATCGAATGTGGTCTATTTTGGAAGGAAAATCATAGAATAGATTTAAATTTGTATGCCTGTTGTGTCGGACGTGCTATGTTACAGATTCTGTTTAGACAGTGATAATGACGAATTCCATATTATTGAAGCAGTTTCAATACAGCCTTAATCAAGCATCGTAATATTTCATTGGAACATGTTTGCCCCCATAATGTGTTCACATACTTTTTATTCACATATTAGAAATCATATTCTGTGCTATTCTATTCGGATGTTGTCGATCGTTTCAATGTATGCATGCACGGATACTTTACATTATTCATCCCGCAGTTTTGTTAAAGTTGTTCTCAAGTGTCTTATTGCTAGAAAGCGATTTGCTCTCATGAGAGCGATTCGACTACATAGAAATTAAAGATACTGAACATCTCAAATGTATCAGTCGCCTTTTACGTGCATCTCTTCTTGATTCAGGCTGATTATGATATCAATGAACAACTTCTTACAGAAACAATCAGCTATCGTTCCTGAGAAATCCTTATGCTCTAGTTTCCAGCAAAAGCAGAAGTTCCGAATCCGAACTTTCTTTTGACGAAACAGTTTCAATCCTACACTGTCAAATAGCTGATCAGAGATCAGAACTTTTTACACAGATGCGTTGTTAATATAATGCAATTTCGCAATATGGTTCTGAGAGCATCCCGTTAAAAAGCGTCAAGCAATGTTCCATGTTTATAGTGCTTTAAACACGCACGCGTACACCTACGCACGCTCGCATCTGATGCATGACACTCGAGATTCATGAAACTTCTGCATCTCTACTCCCTCGTATATTCCCATGCTATTTTCCTTATCATCAGTCTTCGCAATGCTATTTCGACTGATAAGGTAATCAAGCACTCCACCCATCCATCGATTTTTAGCTCATCTAACTTCACCGAGATGGCTTAAATCACTCAGTTACAAACATTACACGACTACTTCTATTTGATACTCATTTAATTTACGATTTCCATTTTCCATTTTCGATGGAATTTCATTTTCCGTTGATAATCTAAGGGTTTCGACCCAACCCATGCCCCGCATTATCTTCCCTAGTAGAGTACACCTAGTTTTGATCCAGTTCACACTTTTTTTTCAACTTCGACTCCTAAACTCCGTTCGACGCAATCAAAAGATTGTGAAATTTCATGCAGTCATTCAAATCGTTAGGTTTTGAGAATTCACTCGCTAGTAGTATGGCATAATAACATGCACATGCTTTGTTGATCGTCTCGTTCTGATCATAAATTGCGCTTCATTAATTTCATCGATCTGTCAATGGTACCATACCAGTTGATCATCACAGATCATGTCAAAGTGACTGCCTTGTTCATACTTTCATTCAGCCATTGTTCACTTCTGTCGTGTGTTTCGTGCGATGAATGGTGCTGTGGGTGTGATGTAGTTCATGATTTCATTCCGTTCTTGCTTTTTATGGTATAATTCATCACTGCGCCAGAGATATTTTAGGTTCAAATATCCACCTAATTTTTCAACTTTATTTGCATCATAGTGTTTCAAAGGTCGGTGATTGCATAGATTAGGGAAGATATGATAAGGGAACAGGTTTCGTTAAAGACAGAGGTAAAAAGATCGTCAGGCTCCAATTTTTGAATTCAGTTTGAATACTGAAATATGGTAATACTTGCAGTGCAGATGATATCTTGTTAAATCATCACCGTCGCTATATTAGTTTAAAACGTGGATAACGTGTGCGAATAATTTATTAATGAGAAATGTATTATCAATAAGAATCGTACTGAACTGCATATGGTGAAAACTGCGATTTAGTCATTTAATATTCTTTCAGACGAGCACAGCTATGAAGGTGAGTGAGCGAGCAAACAGACTACGGTAGTGCTCATTGCTAGCGAACTTCGCAGTGATTGGTCATATTCATTTGTAACAAACTACGGTATCTTCGATCTAAGGTGGGGAATTCGGTCATTTTTTGATTTAATTTGTTATTTGGTGGTTTTGAATGACTTCATTGTCAATCAGTCGTGCTACCTTCACCCGATATAACGTATATTCAGTAAGTATGGTCTATGGCATGTATATTCACTGGTAGATGTGTTGATGTAGGCTGTGGAATAGTTAGTCGAAATGATGCATGATCTTGTTAACATTTTACCGTTGTTCAATTCTAGACAGAATGTCTGCGTTGACGTTGACTTCGACGGACATCCGGACGCGGTGGTGGTCAGCTGGCCCTCAATGGTCGTGATGTCAACAGCTTCAGTGTTCCTTACCAGTCTACAACAGTCATGGCATCAGTATCTAATACGACATCAAGGTATGCATCTGATATACAACATCAATATCTACTACGACAACAGTATCTAATACAAATATGGAAACAACACATATAACTATCAAATACGACCCCAAGGCACGAGGAAGCGCCAGGTTGGGAGTTTCGATTTTATTTTTTAATCATTTTTCAATTCACTAGGATTAGAATGAATGATAAGTAACATAAGTGAATTTTTCATCTTTTATTTTCATTTCATTTTGAATTTAGGGACTGCAAAATAAAATTGAGATGTGGTCAGTGACCACATTTTATGCATGCTTCATTCTTTCATTCATGCATTCATATGTAAATTTTTGTGAATTGTGTCTTTGTATATGTTGTTGATTACACGTTAGCCATAATTTGTTTATACTAAACTCATGATGGGCATTTGATCGTGTGACACTGATATTGTTCTGTATTATCATGTGATACGAAACTTATCATCGTTTGTGGAATTATGTCATGCGATTTTCGAGTTGCCTATGGCACCTCTTATTTCTTAACTGAGTGATTGTTTTAGTGCTTTTTGATTTTGTTGTTTACATTATATATGCTATATTGCCATTGTTATTTTGCATCATTGTTATTACTGTTCAATGTGATATATTTCTATCTTTGCAATGTCATATGCAGGGAAATTTAATGAGCCATCACGATCACTATTTATCAAGTATTTTCTACGATATCCACAGTTTCTATTACCCATTTGAAGGGACTCTGGATGACCCTAATGCATATATTCTGATAATATTCCAATTTATTTTCTGTGAACCGTCGATTCAATTCCCTCAGAAATGAAAAAATCTCATCGGAAACAATTTGCATATCGAAGAATGAAAATTTCGTGAAATCTGAATTGGCTCATTACATTTTGATTCTCATTTATTCATCCGTATTGTAAATTAAATTATTTGTGGAAATACTATCGTATTCGTTGTTAACCATTGTCAGAAATGTTTTCATTATGTATTTATTTATCCATTTTGTGCATTCATCGTTGTTGCCAATATTTTCAATCATTTTTTAACTGATGCGGTAGGGTGAAGGAGGGATGCGGCACGTGATGACCCGCTTAACTCCGGATCCAGAGGTAGGGACTTGGACTGCATATAGATATGGCCCGTCCCACCTAATTGAACTTCTTTTTTCATTTTGTGCACCTCCCAAATCACTCCCCTAATATGAACTCGATTATGTGTTGGACTCTAGCATAGATACAAGACTCTATTGAGGTAGTTGCGACGGATTTCACTCAATTTGACTTAACATAGTTCTAATTGGCACGAAATAGATTTAACATAGCTTGACCATTGAAGCACACTGATTGTGAGTTAAGATTCTGAAACGACATAAATGCAATTTTTTTCCATGAGCAATGTGGACTCTTACGTGAATGCATGTTGGACTCTAGCATGGGTGCGAGACTAGCACATTTGCTGATAGTTGACTTAGCTTGGCATAGAACTGATGTGACTTAGCTTGACAGTAACTTGACTTAGCTTGACATTTGACTTAGCATTAAAAGTTTGAGATTGACTGGCCTCGACTTAAACCTGGCTTTCAGCTTCTTACGTAGGTTCCAATTGACGTAGACGTGAATTGATTAGGCTTTGACTTGACTTAATGAAATGTTAGTTCAACCTGACTGTGAGACACATTAGCATGCGATTTAAAGGATGTTTAGTTATATGTACATTCTGACACAGTAACTCAGTACAGCCATGGCTGAGAAACAAGCTCCCGGAACTTATCGCTTCATAGAGATAGAGGTATCACATGAGAGAATAATTAGTTTGTTGCGGGAGGAGCTCTGACTGGTGTTGATAATAACTGCACTGGCATATGATAACAAGAAAACTATCCCTCTAAAAATGAGTTTCACTAACGTAGGGTATGAATCGCCTTATGAAGTTAGCGGTAGGTCTGGAAAGTTCGCCTGGACCACTCATCCTGTAGAGTCGAGTTGCTGTATGGGTGACTCGAAGACCTTCTCCCTCGTAGTGTTATTTAGTGACAGTTAAACTGATGTTGCAATGATAGATTCTGTGTAGCCAATGGTCATATAAAAAATGCAAATTTTGATTGCGTGGGTGATCCCAACCCGTCGAGCTGCCAACAAGAGGGGCTAAGTTTAGGTAAATGCGACAGGCGTTCCCCGCCTACCGGCAGTCCCGGCGAATCGGGGAGAAACAACTCAAAATATGCTAGCGATATTTGCCCGAGTGTCGCTAGCGTTCATTCTTCGGAACATATTACGGGTGTTCCCGGCCCGAGAAAGGCGCCGATTTGACCGGGGATAGGGCTTGCGCATAAGTTGGCCTGAGTAGTGTCTTCGGGCGTTTGCTCAGGTAACGGGGGTTCCCGGACCCACCGTGCGCTCTTTCTCTCAACAGGGGAGAATTGTTATCGGGCTGACCATTGGCTGCACACATGAAATCATTTCACTCAGTCTGAATGTTGTTAAATGCGT
>JAPYMA010000748.1:0-24979 GCA_035041965.1 Anisakis pegreffii | reverse complement strand
TAGAAATGCAAATAAAACGGTAGGGAGAGATTAAGGAAATATGCAAATTAGCAGAGAAATATGCAAATGAGGCGGAGCTAGTAATATGCAGATGGCACTACGTATGCGGTAAGATGTTGCCAAAAGGCAACCGGAGGGGATTAAGAGATTAGGGGAGATAGCTTATTCGTAACGGCGATTCGACAATGATGACCGTTTCAACCGGTCAGCCTGTGCATGATTCGGTTTAGCCCTTTACCCATGAGCTACTTCATTGGTATTCCCGGGAATGGCTTGGGTGAGGAGGATCGTTTCCCGGTAATGTTGCCCGATAGAACCATCGCGGGAGGATGGGACTGAACTCATTTGGATTCGTTTAACCCGAGGAGGGAAAGGGTGCGGTTGGGCTTAGGATTGGAAGAAATTCGCTGATTTTAGGACGGGGAAGTGCGTATAGGGTAGTTATTTGGCTGAGAGGGTGCTGAATGAGATGGGAAGTAGGTTGGGTAAGAAATTTTAGTTAAAATCACTTTTTTAAATGAAAAATAAGCACGTTTTATGTGCTTATTGTGAAAATTTGGAAAAAGGGAGGAGGCAAAAGGCTGTCAATTTTTTTCCACGTAACATTTATGTAGAACGTATATTCTCAAGTAATAAACTTGTACCCGTGGCGCAGTGGCAGTGCTACCGGCTATGATGGTGAAGGATTGGGGTTCAGTCACCCAGTGGTCAATTTTCTTTTTCCAGCGTTTGGGGAAGCTCAATTCCCGGATAACTATAAGATATGCGCTGTGAGATTTGTCGGTGGCATGTACTCACTGAAAATTACCGTGAATAATACCCTGCTTTTTTACGACCGGCTAAATTGGTATTTGTTCGTGTCTCTTCACATATCAAATATATATTGGTCTCTCTGTCTCTCTCACGTCCATTCATCTGTGATTCTCCTCGCTCTACATCTGCCATATAGCGTTCAGTTAGGCGCACGCATACGAAATGCTTGATAGCATTGTTTTCCGACTTTATGTAGGCGTTATGCATAGGAACCGACCGTATTTTGCCTAATTTTGGGTTGTTTTCAGTGCTCGAAACCAACCAATTGCTCTGCTTTTGTTCGTCATGAAGAAAAGTATTTGATACTGTTACACCAAAGTATGAAATGAATTTATCCGCTTAGTGGAGTTCCATCCCTCTCACCTGTGTCATTCCACTATCGTGAACGTTATTTTAATTAATCTATCATAACTGGACGATTGTTTCTGATGTTGTTTCAATGCAAAAAACGTTTTCGAATTGAAGTGCTTGCTGTTTAAAATCAGTTAGTGACTGCAGTAAATCGAGAGTGATTACAATCTGGCATCTGGATTCTAACTGGTCGTTGAAAGTGATGAGAACTCGTTGAGTGAATCGTCCAAAATGGGTATGAAAACTGGCGATGGTCTTACTGAAATTCTAGCCTCTTACGCGCCCCACGTCGATATTTTGAGACATGTAACGTGTAGATATGTTGTCATTTCAAATAATTTTCTGCGTTTCATTTCGATTCATTCAAATTATATCATCTCAATTGTTAATAGTGCAAACGAAACCTATTAACATTTTGATGATCAATTCGAATGATTCTAAAAACCTATTCGAATTCAACTTACACGAATTTTTGTTGCACACATTAATGATAATTGATGTCCTTAAAATGTGATGTTATGAATGTATTGATGAGCTTGTTTGCATATAAATAAAGCTGATTCGATTGGTGAACGATGATTATTGACAGCACAATAACAGCATTTCTATAACAGTTATGATATGATGAAATGTAGAAAGATTCTTATGAAACCATGAATTTGAATTACCTTCCTACGATAGTAGTTTGTCATCATAGAGCAGTAGCAACCATCGAATCATCATATAGCAAATACGATTTGATAAAACCATTCATAAACATTATCAACGCCGGAATACTTGAAAAAGCTCCGTAATATTGGAGACTGTTGTGAATATGAAGTGAATCATTAAAATATTGTTAAGACGGACAACACTACAAACACTAAAAACATTAATGCTACCAGTAGAAAAAAGTTTGATATTAACCGTACACTTATCCAGATCTGATATCCTCACAACTTAAGCTCTCTTTGCTCACCAACGAATGTCTGCGCCTAAGGTGACAATAGCAAAAAAAACATCGCTCCTTTCAGAAAATGTACTATCTGAAAATAGAACATCTGAAAAGTCCGTTGGTGGAGAAAAGCAGATATGGTCCATGCCAATCTGAGAGTTCCGATAGTTTTCATCAGTATTATTGGTTGCTGAACAAACATCTAGCTCCCAGTAACGACTGAATTTCTTTTCACCTTTCTATCCACGGAATGTCTGTATTCAGATCATCATATATTTTGTTGTGAAATTCAGCTTACTTCAGAAGATACAGCTATTTGCTTTATACGACCTCAATACTATAGGGGTGGCATGATCAAGCCTACCGTCTTCTCAAGTTTGCCCACTAGCATTTGGATTTTTTTGCACCGTTCGATCCAGCTAGATCTCTACATTCAGAAAAACATATATTTTGCCGAGCGATTTTGCTTAGCTGAGGAGATATAGCAATTTACTTAGATATATTTCAATTAGCGCTGTCGCGCTCATCATTCATGTGCATTGATCAGTGTAGACCAATGAATACGTTAACATAGCAATATACCGATTGTCATCATCGAACCAACCGTCTTCTCAGGTTTGCTCGGAAACCTAGGAATTTCTTTTCACCATTCGATCCAGCGGAATGTCCACGTTCAGATTATCATATATTTTGCTGTGAAATTCAGCTTACTTCTGAAGATACAGCTATTTGCTTTATACGACCTCAATACTATAGGGGTGGCATGATCAAGCCTGCCGCCTTCTCAAGTTTGCCCGCTAGCATTTGGATTTTTTGCACCGTTCGATCCAGCTGGATCTCTACATTCAGAAAAACATATATTTTGCCGAGCGATTTTGCTTAGCTGAGGAGATATAGCAATTTTCTTAGATATATTTCAATCAGCGCTGTCGCGCTCATCATTCATGTGCATTGATCAGTGTAGACCAATGAATACGTTAACATAGCAATATACCGATTGTCATCATCGAACCAACCGTCTTCTCAGGTTTGCTCGGAAACCTAGGAATTTCTTTTCACCATTCGATCCAGCGGAATGTCCACGTTCTGATTATCATATATTTTGCTGTGAAATTCAGCTTACTTCTGAAGATACAGCTATTTGCTTTATACGACCTCAATACTATAGGGGTGGCATGATCAAGCCTACCGTCTTCTCAAGTTTGCCCACTAGCATGTGGATTTTTTTGCACCGTTCGATCCAGCTGGATCTCTACATTCAGAAAAACATATATTTTGCCGAGCGATTTTGCTTAGCTGAGGAGATATAGCAATTTTCTTAGATATATTTCAATCAGCGCTGTCGCGCTCATCATTCATGTGCATTGATCAGTGTAGACCAATGAATACGTTAACATAGCAATATACCGATTGTCATCATCGAACCAACCGTCTTCTCAGGTTTGCTCGGAAACCTAGGAATTTCTTTTCACCATTCGATCCAGCGGAATGTCCACGTTCTGATTATCATATATTTTGCTGTGAAATTCAGCTTACTTCTGAAGATACAGCTATTTGCTTTATACGACCTCAATACTATAGGGGTGGCATGATCAAGCCTACCGTCTTCTCAAGTTTGCCCACTAGCATATGGATTTTTTTGCACCGTTCGATCCAGCTGGATCTCTACATTCAGAAAAACATATATTTTGCCGAGCGATTTTGCTTAGCTGAGGAGATATAGCAATTTTCTTAGATATATTTCAATCAGCGCTGTCGCGCTCATCATTCATGTGCATTGATCAGTGTAGACCAATGAATACGTTAACATAGCAATATACCGATTGTCATCTTCCAACCAACCATCTTCTCAGGTTTGCCATGAAACCTTTGAATATATTTTCACCATTCGATCCAGCGGAATTTCTACGTTCCGATTATCATATATTTTGCTGTGAAATTCAGCTTACTTCAGAAGATACAGCTATTTGCTTTATACGACCTCAATGCTATAGGGGTGGCATGATCAAGCCTACCTTCTTTTCTGATTTGAACGGAAACCTATGAATTTTCTTTCACCATTCGATCCAGCGGAATGTCTGTATTCAGATTAGCATATATATTGCTGTGAAATTCAGCTTACTTGAGGAGTTACAGCTGTTCGCTTTATACTACCTCAGGGCTAAAAGGGTGGTATGATCAAGCCTGACGTCTTCTCATGTTTGCCCAGTAGCACTTGAATTTTTTTGCACCATTCGATCCAACGGAATGTCTACATTCCGAATATCATATGTTTTGCGGTGAAATTCAGCTTAGTTGAGAAGATAAAGCTATTCTCTTCATACCACCTCAAAGCTATAGGGGTCGCATGATCATGCCTACAGTCTTCTCAAGTTTGACCGGTAGCATATGAATTTTTTTGCAGCATTCGATCCAGCTGGATCTCTAGATTCAGAAAAACATATATTTTGCAGAGCGATTTTGCTTAGCTGAGGAGATATAGCAATTTTCTTAGATCTATTTCAGTTAGCGCAGTCGCGCTCATCATTCATGTACATTGATCACTATGCAGCAATATAGCGATTGCCGTCTTCGAACCAGCCGTCTTCTCAGGTTTATGCATACCTCTGTCTGATTTGAACCTCAGCGTGAGCGTAAGTAAGTATGATCCATCACTATATTTCAGTTTGATTATCTTCACTTGCTTCCTGATTACTCAAAGATGTCTCTAAACACGATATTTGGGGTGCGAACATTCAACCTATACCATCTGTGCGCACTTGAACAAAAGTACGGTTTACGACGAGTGATTTCCGAAGAATGTGTCCCCTCCCATAGGAAAGAAGGCAAAAATCAAAAGGGTGGAGTTCAGGAGAAGATCGGGTGCTGAAGAGATCAGTAGATGGGGCTGACTTTCGTATAGTTGAGGTGCACAGACCAAAATTGATGGTCATAATTCATTTGAGTCGAGTTTATTCGCGCTCTTCGGTAAATATCAGCTGCCTTCATCATTTCTTTGTGCTACACTGTCTGCGCTTCTCTTCAAGCGTCGTCAAGGTAATGCAAATTGATTGTTTATTTAATCCATTTATCATAAATAACATCAAACGTTCATAAGATCGTAATGTAGCCAAAAAAATCACTTTTGCGATAAAATAATGAATGAAACTTTACAATCACCGTGTTTGTCGAAGAGCTGATAACTTATTGAGGAAACAAAAATGAGATCAAATAATTGAGTATAGGAATCGACGGAATAACAAGAGAACAGAAAGGCACAATTATTAAGAAGATTTCGACAAACGATCTAAAACTCCGTAAAGATCTAAAACTACCATCAAAATAATCAATCATCAACATATCAGTTCAAAGCGGAATCATCATAAAAATGAGCACGTATACACTTGAATATTACACCAACACATACACCATTTATAACTTACAATAAAATTTGAAAATGGTAATGACATTTCTACAAACACTGTCAGTTAAATGATATGATGTGAACAAATCAACTCATACACAGCATTCATAAGATAATGATATTTCGGAAGGTAATCATCCATATGTGATCAATGCATTATGCATAAAATGTACAATTAAATGTCAATGAGATCAAAAATAAACAAAAAAATCAAGATTCTTCGACCAATATTGCAATCAGTCCAAGGATGCCAGTCCGAGAATATGATCAAGGATAGTAATATATGTTTGTCAGCAACAAAAAAAGGGTGATTTGAACTGTTCCAGGAGACTTTTCTGTGTTTGTGATGAATAATTTTGGTCGTTCATTGGTCGCTTTCTTTATCATTAACCACCGGTTCAGTAAATCTTCAAATAATCCACTGCTATTCATCAGTACAGAGTATCAATCAATATTCATCTCATAATTTTGCTATTTACTGATCAAAATTCTTTTCAGCACACTATCAACCAGATAAACAACAAACTGCTACATTGCCGAACGTTCCGCATCAAAAAAACTATCGTTGAAATTCTCATCGAATTCCCCGTCGTCATCAACGTTCTCACTTGTTAAAGCGATGTATTCCCTTCGGCAATACTCGTTCCATTCATTCATCTTGTCACATCGCGTCTCCTAAAATATTTCTCACTAAAATATCTCCTAAAATATCAGTGAGATATTTCTCACTGATACTGACACATCCGTAATAATAACCATAGCAATCAGAAAACATCACACCTCTCCAACAGAAAGCTCATATGGAGTTTGTTGATTTTCTTGTTCCAAATAATCACACCAGTTGATAAATGTATTGTAGAAATACTTCGCATTTTTGGAACGCTTTATATCTGAGAGCGTTATGTATGCTGCGTTATGCGGATTGATTACGTCCCATAGCTGTAACAGGTAGGTGTTCATCATGACTGAATCACTTCAACTCAGCGAATGCACTCTTTTCATTTAAAAACAATAGTAGTTTCAACAATAAAAACATTGCTAATAATAAGTTGAACATATCGACTGATAATGTGACAAATGATAACTCACCAAGCACACAACATCACTAAATTTCATCGCATCAATCTCGATCGAATTCAACTTCATCATGATCCCTTCATAAAACTGCTCTAATTCGTACATCGTCAAACATCCATCTCCATCAAGATCGATGACACGAAACCAATATTCAATACTGCAATCAATTTTTCTGATTATTCATACGACTTTAATAAGATCTTGGTCTCTCAGACCGTCACAACGAATCCAACGCACATACTAAACATTTGCAAAAACAACGCAATTCAAGCAACGAACTATCGATAGATTACAATTTCACTAATGAAAGCTGAAAGATGAGAATGAAAAGAAGGTGTGAGAGGACCTTTTCGGATTGGACTTATCGGCTTCAGCAAAGAGAAAGTAAGTGAAGTCTCGGTAAGAAAGTCGTAGTGGCGCTTGCTGCTGCTTAGAACGGCTGTCGTCATCACTACCGTTCCTGCTGCATACTGCTCTTGAGAATATTCTTGATATGACGAGATCGGGTAAGGCTTAAATCAATTGCATTCATTAAATCACTACCTTCTCATAAACCATCTATTAGCTAACTGAATGCCAAAGATAACAAAAGAAATTGAAAATAATGTCTTTCTCCTCTCAACAAACAAAAACACCCACCTCCATCGTTGTATTGTGCCAATTGATCAGGTGTTATTACAGTCTCTGAGCCACCAAACTCATTCAAGTCTGTAAACTTACTATGAACCACGAAAAACGCATCATATGTGAAGTAGTCCACAGCATCATTCACATCGATTCTCTCCAGACTGCGTAATACCTTTAATTCAACTCAAAACATGTACTATCTGTGTAAGTGTGTAATATCTCGAATTAATTCTTCAACACTGCACATTCACTGCAAAAAACACCGTGTCTCAATCATAATTTACCTCTAAAAAATCCGAACCACGTAATTCTTGTGCGGTGATTCGACCAGACCACGAGCGATTAACAATCCAAAAGATGCGACATGTCGCCTTGAAATATTCAATTACGCAATTAAACTCTCTCGAATGTGCATTCACCAAACAAAAATGAAACAAATAAAAGAAAATAAGCAGACGCAATCAAAACGAACCACTTCAACGTAACTCATATGGAACTGTACTGCTGACAGCAGATGAGTCAGTGATGGATGTGTATTAATTAGATCCAATATCATCGATTCGAAGTCTTCGAATTCCAGATATCTTCGCTTGCCATTCGTTAATATGTATATGAAGCGTGCCGCATCATCATGTGCTTGTTTCGTCATCCTGAAACGATTCACTTCATGTCTCAATTATCTTTAAAACATATATGCATAAATGTGTTGTCGTTGATACGTTCTAACGGAATGCAATAGGTGATCAATAAGCCTTCAAATCAAATCCTCAAAACGACCAACCTTTCCCAAAATCTCTCCAACGCAAGCAAATTAATCGTTTCGTTGCTCGGTGTTTGAACGCAGTTGTTGAATAATGGCTTCTTGCAATAAACTGGTATGCGAAGAGCGTCACAAATCGATGGCATTTGCGTGAAGTTGATCTGAATCGTTTTAGGATATGAGTTGATTCTTAAAATTAGTTGATTTTGACCGATAATCATTGCATTATCAGAAAATACAACTTTCTCCGCCTCTGGTCATAATATATCAAAACCACGGCTTTTCAACTCAACGATATACAGTTCTATTCACATCGAATTACCTCATTGTGATTCGATTCAAACACCTTTCTTGCCTTCTCGAACGCATTCGCATTGTCATCGGCTGGAATCGGCTGACCATCGGGATGATAAAATCTGAAATTTGATGGTGAACGCATCACTAAATGGACGACAGGCGCATATGTGATCATTCAGACGCTAGCGTGCAAATGAACTTCGACGTTAATCGAAATTGAATGTTTAATCGAAGAACTGCCTCGAGATAAACCTTAATCTCGCCATAAACCACGTCGTATCGAATTCTTTTCTTCACAAAAACATCCATAAACTTTATCTGCTGCATCAAAACTCCTCAGCAAAATCTCTTACAATCACTGTTACTGACTGTATTCACAAAAATCCCTACAAATCATCCAAACAATGAAAAAATAAGTGAAAAACGAACGGTTCTATATGAACCAAGGGTTGTTTCTCGGACTCGATCAACCTTCCGTTATCGATTCCCTTCGTGCACTCCTTCTTAACAGTCGGTGATCGTATTTTCAGTTGTTCCATTAGACTAAATAATTGCACATTTTAATGATAAGTCGTTGAATGATAATATTATCATTATCGGTAATGACTGAAACTAATCAAAAATAATACTCGTCAATAAGATAAGATACTAAGATACTAATTCCATTCGTTCACATCCCTCACACTGCAATACTGATACTATTGAGCTTCAAACCGAGGTCTCAATGAGAAGCGTTGTGACAATGGGCAAAATACATCTAAAAGTCCTGATAAACGGATCTCATCACTCACCGACAAATCTCTGTCGATGTTTTCGTTAATTCGCCGCTAAGAGCTGTGGTCTGAAATTGAGCTTGTATCAGAGTTCGCATCAGGATTTAGTTGACAACTGCAATAAATCACTACGACCTTCGCACTCACCACCATCTCAGAATGAAACTCAATTGAGACGAAAAGATGCAACAAACTTTTGCTATGATTATTTCGATCTAGAACAGAATAAATGAACACAACATGTAATAATTACTTCTTCATCATCGTCATTAAAAGAATCATTTTTGAAGGGCAACAATGGATATGACTCATCAGCATTGAATGATAGCCGTCGGGTATTGTATCGCGGTGATGATAGCGATGTACGGCGTGTGCCCAACATCTGAATTCATTTCTGAGTTAAGTTGGATTGTTGAAATATTGTGAATGATTATCAATTGTTATATTAAAAATTACTTGACTCTGTGCGAGTTGAACGTTTGGACGAGTTCTCGGTGAGACTGGAGGTAAGGATGCTTGTGATCCTGAAATCAATTCCAGTTTGAACGATGAATCAATTCATTCAAGATCCAATGAGGTATTATGGGCTAATCGCCAATGCATTCTTTGAAGTGATAAGAAGATGTCTTTAGTCAGTACTTCTCTCTAATTTATTCTCAGTTTGCTGATTGAGGTGTATTTTGTACCATTTACGCATGATATCATCACGGATTCATTCAACATCGATCGCTCAAATCGAAAATAGACAAAAAAAAGATGAAATTGTGCGTTGATGTCATACCGTTGAAATGATGGTTACATTCGGCTGAAGACTGTACCGACTGGTCGCTATTCGATACACCATTGCCGTTTTCACACTCATTGTTATTATCGTCGTTGATATTATTCACCTCACTCACTTCATTATCGCCACTCCATCTTTTCTTATCATCAACCTTAACATCATTAATTTCACATCAGATTGCCATAATTCAATAATGCTCATCGAAAAACATAAACTCAGTTGAAACACATTCTCGTCCCGTTAATAAGGCGTTCAACATAATAACTAATCAACGCACCAAGACATCTTTAATCGCTCCTTCACGTTTCAATGCTTCCAACGATTCTTTGCTCACCTAAAAATTAACATTTCATTTCAATATTTCATTATTCTTGCATTCCGAAACATACAAATGGAATCATTTGAAGTTGCATTCAACTTGGTCAAATGTATCAATTTCTTTGAAGTTCTAAAATTGACTGATTCAACCTAACGATGCACTTTTGAATTGAGTACATGTCTCAAAACCTTTCTTTTGCAAGCGATGTTTACATTTCATAATCGCCTCATCAATATAATCTGACCAATATCCATGCTTACATCTTACTCTAAAGCATGTAAACCCCAACTCTATATCAACATCCTCGATCAACCAAACAAAATATCGTACGATAACTATATTAATCAAACGAACAATTCAAATAATAATGAATTTATTCATTCTAATCAGTTATTACCATTGAAGCGATCAGTCGTCTTTGTTGCTTCTCTTTATCCATCTCAGGTGATAGTTCTTACGAATAACCCTGAAATTATTATGATATCGCTTCATTAGGTTGAATAATGAATGCCCGTTATCATAAATGCTCTGCATAGCCGAATACCAATCCAGTAAACAACGATAAACTTCATTATAATTCATTTTATTGGGCAACACGGAAGAGTATTCTAACACCTCTGTACTTGCCAAATCAATGATCGAAGTTAGAATTTCATGAAGATGGATGATTATTGTTAGTTGTGCGGAAATACGCATGTCAAGGCTGGAAGGATGTGGTATTTGTGGTACTGTTAATAACTGAGAGGCAGGCACTCGTAATGAGTTGTAATTGCTGATTAAATAAATAAATAAACCCTAATATTCAAAATCACCTATCCACTCATCTCACATCAACTACTTTCCCTTCATAATATCCATAATAATGATCGCATCATCACAACCCAATCAAATCTAATTCAAGCATCTCCAACTACCAGATAAAGGATCAATTAAGTAATCAATAAAAATGATCAAAGTGATCAGATAAACTGATCAAACGAAGTAAATGCATGACTACGGATCGATGTATCATAGAACAATATCGCTCAATGGTGAGCGAATACTGCGTTTAGAGGGCAGTAATCGCTTTGCGTAATGATGTATCGCCGTAATGGTTCAGATGCAGTAATCGAAAAGTAGTGCGATTGAAATGACACAATGCGATTTCAAGCCGAGTGGGCGATAATGCGGAATAAAAAATAATGTTCCGTTAAAAAACAATAACAACCCTTAGCACCTATATTAAACTTCATCTCTTTAGATTTGTATCGAACTTGAGTCGGCATGATTCCGGCATAGAAGTTGTTTGGTGCGTTCGTAAGAAGGTTGCTGTTCACCTATCAAGAGTTATTCTTTTCAATATTCAACTTGCAATAGGTAAATATTGATGATATTGTAAATAACAATGATAATAATCACTTTCAATAATGATAGTTTATGTTAAAACACCACAAGCAACTGCATGATCAAGAGTGAGCTCTCATTGAATGAGGGTGAGTAAACGAAAGGCGTTAACAAGTTTATATGAAAGGTATCATAACGAAAACAGAATTAATATAAAAGTTTGTGAGGGCAGAAAGGAACGAGAATTTGGATTGCACATTAGATGGATCAGTGGAACGGAAGGAGCACTATTGATGTTTATATGAGTGAATATCATTATAAAAGCAATTTTATTATTGAAACTAAATAAATATTTATGCAACCATGGTGACTGCTAGGCGACGAAAAAAAATAATTCCAGCTAATAGAGTGTTCATGGATATGCTTATTACATCGATTAATGCTCTTCGTTCTGTGAATGCTCGTCGAATCAATTTTGCTCCATTTCAAGATTTGATTTGCACTTGAGTTTGTAATATGAATGAATTAAAACTTATTTCGGGACAATAGAATATGTGGTATTCTTGCTTGCGATATTCGATCACTATTGCTATTTTCAAATCTTTACGGTTGATAAAAACTTCTTCCGCACGAAACAAAATAGTTTCATCGCATACTTCCTCAAATCACTCCACGCCTTCAAAAACTGCCTCATTTAGCACCGTCAAACGCTGATTCGTATGCCTCTTTCATACGCATTTTCACGCATTTGGCAGTTATTGAAGATTTTAGACAAGACCGACTTCGACTGAATTGAGCCATTGATGTATACCACCATTCTTATTGAGTGCTTTTCAGAACATCGACTTATTGTCATCGCTTTCATGATGACAAATAAAGAATACATTTTTCTACTGTCATTGTCAGTTCATCCACTGCATCTTATGTCCCATACATGAATGATCATTTCATCAGTTTCTAAACTGAATTTATTTTATTCACCTCAAAACTGAAGGCACTTCATTCAAACTCATATAGTATACTTAATCTTCATTCAAAATCATTCTCGAACCATTTCAGTGCGACGAAATGAATCGACGAATAAAACAAATAAGTGAATAAATGACATGCTCGAGTCAATATCTCAACTCGACCCACTCTCTAAACGTGTACCACGCAATACCAATAATGTGCTCCCTCCTTCCATCCACTCGCAATTACTATTCAAAACAACCACAATCCATTGCAATTATCCATAATTTTCACATCATTAAAATACGTTATTTCTGTCCACGATAACGCCTTCACTCAACCATCAACAAACCATCGAATATATGAAAGACACAACAAATTCATAAGATTTCTTCACATTCACTGCACGCTCATATCTGTCCTCACCACCTGCACTGTGTACACCAACAACCCAATAAATCAAATAAAATCATTTATTTCGATAATCCAATACTTCTCAACCACAACAAAACCATTCACCTTCGTCATTAAAACTCACATTACCACTTTCACAACCATTCTATCACCATTAAAAAACGCAATTCAACTTAATTAATTAACCAAAGTACCCAACTCCATGAAGTAACAAACAAAACAACCGATCAGTAAATCAATCAATATTTAATAATCGCTCAATTAATCGGCAACAAATCACGCCTTGAATCAAAGATGAACAAACACAGATAAAGGCGTATAGGCATATTGAAATCGTCGCAAAATGATAAGATATAACAATCAAAATGCTCATTTCATTATTAACATGAAACCGGAAAGCATATGAGAATAATCAAAGAAGGGTATTGCTGAGAATATAATAACCACAGACAATGCATCATCCACAATGAGGTGAACCGTAATGAGAGTAGCCATTCAAAGCGTTTAACTGAAATTAAGAGCTGAGTGTAAAGAGGGGTAATGCGATACGAGGCTATGATACGATAAAACGAATAAGAGTGCTTCGTGGTTGAAATGCAATGTCGACATCTCTTTCATTCCTCACGTGGAAATTCCTTCATCGGTAATGCATCCGCCTGACGTTTCATATCGGTTCGTGGGAATCTGAATGAACAAAACAACTGAATCGTTGATTCATTTGAGGTTAGTTCATTGTATCAACTTCATCTCTCATACATCATGATCACACTGAATTTTGTTCAACTGACGGACACACTGATATACTTATGACATTCATCACCCTCCATCATACTTCACTCAATTCGAACCAAAACAATAATAACAACAACAAACCCGGAATACACGGAATTGATGGGCGCATTTGCTGGCAGCACACGTGGGAGATCGGTCATCTGAAATGATCAAATCAATTGATAAAGATCATCACCATCAATTCAATCAATCAATCGTATCAAGCATCAACGCTCTTACCGTGATCGGGTCGTTGTGTCCATTCAGAAGAGGCTCCAGATCGCGACTACTGTGCACGCCTGCAAATGGGTGATCAATTAAATCTTAGCAGATGCTTTGCACCTCAAAACATAACTGTAACTGAACGAACGTTTCGGCGTCGAACTGAACGCATTGATGGGTTGTCGATTGAGATTTGGGTTGTTCATCACCTTTGACTTGGATGTTTTTGCAACAATGAAGTCGTCGAACAATTTCATCGCGATATCACGCGCCGTCATCGCGCCTGCATGCGTACTCAAGAAGCGCAGCAGTTGAACACCATCCACACACAACGCACCACGCGTGAACTCTTTCAATAACGCCCGTTCTTCTTCTGAATTATCGCTTTATCACCATCATCTAATCAATCAATCAATCAGTACGAGAATGAACCCACCAGATGGCGATGGCAAGAAAAGGTTTGCGCTCGGATGTTGTTGCAATTGCTGAATGCGATTTGTGCTCGCACCACTCGGGAAACGACGTCTGAAGTTTCGTATCGGATGCAACAACAAATCAAACATAAAACAATAACGGCAGCACAAATGACACAATGCCAAAGGACAAAAGCACTCAAAAAAGATTCTGAACGAACCTCAAACCAGTGCCACATGAATACTCCATATTCATTGCACTGTCGCATCCGTCTGCACCACGAATATCGTCAAATGCTGAAAAATCGCGATATCCGATCAAACACTCTCACATTGGCCAACAACCAATTGGTCAGTGAATCGAAAAATAAACAACTCAAATCAGATCCACGAACCATTCCTCTGTGATGTTACTGCGTCACCTCTTCGACTATAACCACTGTCACAGCTAGATCTATCGTCGACATACAATGCTGGCTTTAATGTTAACAATATCATTATCACCACTCCACAAATGAAATTGAATACGGTACTTTATATCTTTGCAGAAATAGTTTATAAGCAAAAAATTAGATGAGAGGATTCCCCCTCTACGCTTTGGAAATATCGGTGTGTAGGTTTAAAATAAGTCAACAAAAAGCGAGAATAATAAATCATGACATCGTGAATCATATAAACAATAATCGAATGAGAAGAAAGGATAAATGAATGAATGAACACACAAATGGAATGTACCTCAATAAACGAAATCACTTCGCATTCACGAAATATCGGCACGAAAAGTGTGCAGAATGTGAAGAGAGCGTTGAGACCCGTTATGAGCAACAGTATCATGAACCATAAGGCTAGCAGTACAAATACCTCCAATGATGCATTACATGTAATAAATATAGCTTTCAAAAATGATCATAATGAGTATGAACAAACGAGCATTCAGAACCTTTTCATTGAGGATGTTGATGGCCAGTGCGCACTGTACAGTTTTATGCTGAACATTACCCAACTCGACTTTATCGTAATCACAGAACACAACCCTCGGAAAGTGACCTGTATAGGTCCAATCGCGACCCGACATCAGATTACCAGCCAACTTCAAATTGCATTTTGTTTTCATCAACTCCGATGACAAGCACGCACGAAAGAATGAAAGTCAAACAACAACAACCTCAACACCCCACATCAAAGAGCCATCACCAACGAACGTATTGATGACGTACAGTTGAACAATGATGTTGAATGTATTTACAATTTTCAATAGCACATAAAGCACTGATGAATACGATCCAAAATGACCCAAACAACCCATACATCTTCCTGCTGGTGAATTATTCAAGTACTGCAATTCAAAGAAACAATGATATTGTTCGATACTATTTACTGCCACATTGAAGCAATGAGTGCGATCAAGTCAAATACCTGTTCAATGTAATTCGTCAATTTTGCGATCGCATTCCGTCTATCATCGCCGACCAAACCACGAATTTTTTCACTCTCATCAACAACCATCTCCAAATCCAAGCCTTCAAACTCATTTCAGGATTACACATGCCATGCATAGACGAATAAACAACAGTGACAATAATGATACTAACAAGAAATAATAACAAAACCAACTGCTCATTTTTTGGAGTGTTCTCCATAGGAAATGTGGTGTATAAAAGAAGAGTGCTTGTGCGGCCAATAGGAATGGAACCCACTGAAACAGAATCATCTCAGTTCAATCCTCGAAACATGCAGACCTCTCTAATTCTATTCCTAACTCTTGATTGCTCACTAACATCTCCAACTGCTTGTCAGCAAACAGAACAATGTCCAAAACGGAGTCATATCACAGAATGAAACTGAAGTAACAACAACGAGCAAGTCAATAACAAACCTGATAATAGTTTTCATAAGTACGTCGTTCAGTGTTATCGAACTGTGCCAGAGTTCCATCCTCATACGATGGCATCGTCAACGAATAACGTTCCGATATGAAACAATAATCATGCACGTAGCCAACCCACGAACCTAAACCAAGCCTCCTCTTCAGTGCTGTCATACGATTGATCAATTGAAATTATTACGATTCGAACAACAGACGAACAGTTAGAAACAATGTAATTCAGCAAAAAAGAGATTTGGATGATGAAAGTGGATGACCAAAAAAAGCTCTAACCGGCATACTGTTGATCAATTAAACATCGAATTGGTTCACCGAACATCTGCTTCGACCCAACCAGAAGTGAGAAGAATATCAGCATCATAACCGTATAGTAATAGTTGCAACGATCTTAATTTTCATCCTTCAATCACTCAGCAACGAGATTTTGCAAGAATCAAACCAAAAAGGGTCTTCAATCTCGAGAGTACTGCGAAGACAGTTACAATATGTGCGGTTTCAAATATCCACTCAAAGTGCCACTAAATCTATTTTTCACTGAATCACACGGAGTCGAACACGAGACGTATTTCCAGTGAATGAGCAATAAATTACTGCTCGCTCATGCAAACATTACCGCATTACATCAGTTGAAGTGCAAAAAGTGGTTGATATGACTCACCAGTGAAATCGTCCAACTTCGTCACCGATAAGCTCGAAAAAAACTTGTTCAGCTGAGGAATTGCGAGGAACATTTTTTAACTGAATCGAGCGCTCTGAAAATCTTAAACACAAAACTGAAGAGAGCAGCACTTAGGACAACCGCTCTCCCGAAGAGTACATTTGCAAAATGTCGAAAACACTTAGTTTTTTCTCGATTACGGGAATTCATTTAAGCAAAACTTAAAACGCTGCATAAATTAATGTAAATAAACATTGATTCCATCTGAATGGTATCAAAATAACAATCTCGCGTATCGTCGAAACTATTATTCAAAGAAACAGAATGAATAATTTCGTAAAATGATGAATGTCAGCTAACTATAACATGGAATAGATGAAATACTTCAAAGGTTTCCAATTCAAGATGAAAGTTTCTACCTGTGATTACCAGATAATGAGTGAATTATTTAAAATACACAAGAAAGAGAAAAAAGTCGTCATTACTCCACCTCCCTCCCCAACGTCTCATGCATGAATATCAAAAGTAATTTTCAACCTAGACTCCCAAAGCACAATGACCGCATGGTACACATTCGTCATAAATTTTGGAAAACGATTATCTCATTCGTAACTACGAAAAGCGATAGAATCATATAGCACAATGAACACATGGTATACATTTATCAATAACCTTTGACACGATTAAGCAGTTGTATCGTTCGAAAATATCGTTTACTAATAATAAATAAAAACGGCGTTATATGCGATAATTAGAAAACTTTTCAGTGCAACCGAATAATAATAATCGCTCGTCTCGTACTAAACCAAACGTCTTTTGTGCCGTACCGATGAGCCAGCCAATCGCTCACGAAAAAGATGTTAACCAGTCTCTTAAGGAACTTACGAAATACTCGTTACTAATTCAATCTGATTTTCGTTTAGACTCAGACGAGCGAATGATACTCACAAAATAAGATAAAGAAGAGTGTTGCTATGAGCGAACCGCGTAAACACACGCAAGTGAAAAAGCACCACACGTTGGTGTCCCACCATAATATAACAAATGCACAAAATTCTGATTTCCCGATCCTCTCGATTGCCCCCTTAGCATCCCGAATAATCCTAAAGGGGTAATTTTCCCATATAAGAACCCGTACGCTAATAGATTATGAGGCAATCCTTGATCTTACGAACTTTACGTCGTAACTTTACTGTCGTGAACGCATCAAACATGAGGCATACATCCATTGATAGTCTGGCTAATCCAGATAAACGAGATAAATGCCTCCGAGCGATTCCAGTACACTCTAGCGATATTGTCAATGAATTGGGTAAGAGAAGGAAACAACGGAAGCATTGGTGACTGGTTGGCAACGTATTTATCATAATCACTTCTAATTAATCAAAAAATTACAATAGAAATACGGACAAACTGTCCACGCACCGCAACTCGCAGCGACGCATCTCGGCCCATTGCCAGTAATCGGCCGGCGCAGCGACTTGCCGAGTGAAAAGTCCGAAAAGTGAGGGGTGGGCAAAATATTTTTACGATACGTTCCCATTATCGATTTTGTGCTCAAACTCGGTCAGCACTGAATAGTTTTGGATCCTCATTTCAGGTTAAGTTCAGGACTCATTTATCGATGGTTCCGATGCTTACAATGTGGATTTGGTGGATTTTCGGTAGAGTTATAGGCAAAAAACTGTCAAAATTTTGCACTCAATTCGAAAGTGCGCTAGACTTCTCACAGCGAATGCAAATACCGCGAAATTGAATATTGGTATTCATCTTGTTCTTCGCAACATCTCTATATCTGTACAGCTATAATCATGATATCTGAGGTATGCGGATGAGACTTGCAGTCATCCGGTTTCTCCGGTTGACTGGGGACGTCTCAGATCTTTATTTCAGTTCATTTAAATGTTTAATTGAATTCACTTAATCTTTCAATTCAATTATTCTTTCAGTTAATTCATTAATCTCATTGTCAGATCTTTTCAATTCAGTTGATCTCAGATCTTTCAGTTAATATGAAATAATCGTTCTTTATTTCTTTCATTCAATTGAATCGAATTGTAATTGTTTCGACTTAAATTCATAATGAAGTATCATTATGTTCTGTTACTTTTTGTTCTATTCTCTGTGATATTTGCTTTTTTTCATTCATAATACTATCACGTTTTCATGCAATGCTCATTGGTATTTTTTACTGTTGTGGATTTAAATTGTGTATATTTAATTTGAATTAATTCGTGATGGTTATTATGCATTATTTGAAAGAATATTACGATATATTATGAAAGTAACATTTGTAAATAGTTATGTTGTATATGTATATTGTGAAAGATTTTTAATAAATAAAGATGAATGATAAAAACTTGTGTTGTGTTACATGGAGACTTTCAGCGAGATAAAATATCAAAATTATCGAAAAAGGAGCCAAAAATTTCTCCGCTAAAAATTTCAAAAAAATCCTGATCAAACCCCTTACTATCTCAAAATCCGCATTTTCGACATATCATATCTCAGCTTAGGATAAACATTTTGAGACGCTCAAAACGGTTTTAAGATGGCTTAGGCTGTCTGAACAAAAATGTCACAAAGAGAGCTCTGATCCACTAACGCACACCCGCGTTTCGAGACCCTAAAAACCGCAAAAACCGTTATTTCAGGATTTCCGGTCAATGGATTCATTTTTTCAATGTATCACAAATTCGGCATCAATCGAGCTGGAATGAGGCACTGTATGCAGTGAAATACGAATCACCTCAATAGCTGTTGCTATTCTTGTGTCCTGACCGCAAAATGTGTTACTACTCGATTTTTAAGCACCATCATGGCGGTTTCTTCCGTCCGATTTCTCAGAAGGAAATCAAAAAAAACGAAACAATTACAACATTGTGTTCCACTGTTCTTTTGGAGGATTTTTCTGACCTCACGTCTCTCATGCATCCATAATTTTATAATTTTCGTTCTACACTCGTCAAGCTGAACCGATTCGTACCGATCTTATCGCAAAAAATCATCTCACTAGAAACTTCACAAAAACCCTGACCATACCTATCTATCACGATTTCAAAATCAGCATTGTTGAGTTATTATGCTGTTTCTACTGGCCGCTAGGTGGAGTGACCTGAGTTTCCAAATGCTTCTACTAGAAAAGTGGCTGAAACGACGTTCAGCTTGAGCAATGAGGAACATGCATGTACATTCACCATTACAGGTGCCACGTACATTAGCATTACATTTACCATGTACTCGAGCATTTACCATTACAGCTGCCACCGTCCTCGCGTGGCTATTCACGAATTTCCTCACTCAGGTAGTAGGAAAGAGGAGCATGCATGTACACTCAGAAGCGCTGACTGAATATTGTTGAAGATTTCGATATGAAGCCTGACTCGTGGCTGCCGGAGGGAAATCCAGAAAGTTTTTTTCCAAGTTGCGCGCTTTCAACAGAAGAAAAAATTGAACATAACTCAGAGACAACAACCTTCTCCGTGCATATTACTAAATCTCAAGCAATGATGCTCACTCTAGCCTGCTGATTTCATCGTAGCATTTACCGTAACATGCATTATACGCCACAGCATAAATGCTCTATTCGTTGTACTGCTTTGCCATTCCTATTCCATGCTAAACCGCATTCTAAACGTCTTTCAATAAACTCTGACTCCTTCCGAGAAAATCTATCACCTTATTCGTGAATACTTGTCCTTTTCTGTCACATCGCCATGTTTCTCGAAAGAATCTAATTCATTCCTAGAGGTTGGTTTTACTAAGCCTAAGGTATATGTGACGGATGATCCTCCCATGAAATGTCCCTCAATTCATGATTATTCACTTCAGTTACACCTTGCTAAATTGCTAACAGTGTTTTGCATTAGCAAATTTTCAAAATGCCTTTTCAAATCGATGTTTCGAGAGATCTTTAAATTTCAATTTCATAGTCCTCAACTGCGATCCAAGCTATCCTAGAATCTATGCTACACTTGAATTCACTCAAACCTATCGTCACAAAACTACAGCTGTTGCTGCCATGACAATCCTAAACTCGTCAGATCCTGACGACTTGTTGATCGTTTCAGGTGATTTCGGTGTAATGTGTGGTAACACGTGGAAAAACATTTAATACAGCTGTCGCGCCACGCACCACTGATACTTTTAAATTCATCCAAATCTCAGCAAAATTATGAGCTTACTTACAGGCAAGAGCTTCAAGCTTGAGCCTGTCCCTATCATGTAACGTCGAACTGCGCCCGGGTATTTTGTGCAGGGCTCTCTACGCATTTTGCGATTCTGTCTCAATCATGGAATGCCACCAAATCATGCCAAGCAATACTTCCCGTCATTATGCCTGGCGCGACAGCATAAAAAACACGGTAATCAACAACGACAGGATGAACAAACTGATGAAGGCACGAAAACACGAAATAATCATCACATCAACAACAACACGAAATAATCATGGCAACAGGACAATCAAACAAATTAACATAGCCAACAATCAACCTAATCAAATTAACATATTTCATGCCTGTATATCCACGGCCCATAATATTTTCTTCTTTTGATATGCAAGTACAGCCATTATCAAAACCTGATGATAGCTCTCCCAGAAACTAACTCATAAGTTATTTTCAATACGATAACTTTAGACCATTCGAGTGGATTGTATGAGGTTATGGAGTATCTCAGTAGCACAGGTGATGAATGATAACTACACTGGCAAGGGACATAAGGATATCATCATAGAATTGTATGAATGCCATCATGACACTAGCTAATAGATAAGCTTCGGCGAGTAACCACAAACACCTGAGACTTCGAGTCACCAGTCAGCGACTCGACTCTACAGGATGAGTGGTCCAGGCGAACTTTCCAGACCTACCGCTAACTTCATAAGGCGATTCATACCCTACGTTAGTGAAACTCAATTTCTAGGGAATATTTTCTTCTTTTGATATGCCAGTACAGCCATTATCAACACCTGATGATAGCTCTCCCAGAAACTAACTCATAAGTTATTTTCAATACTATACTTTAGACCATTCGAGTGGATTGTATGAGGTTATGGAGTATCTCAGTAGCACAGGTGATGAATGATAACTACACTGGCAAGGGACATAAGGATATCATCATAGAATTGTATGAATGCCATCATGACACTAGCTAATAGATAAGCTTCGGCGAGTAACCACAAACACCTGAGACTTCGAGTCACCAGTCAGCGACTCGACTCTACAGGATGAGTGGTCCAGGCGAACTTTCCAGACCTACCGCTAACTTCATAAGGCGATTCATACCCTACGTTAGTGAAACTCAATTTCTAGGGAATATTTTCTTCTTTTGATATGCCAGTACAGCCATTATCAACACCTGATGATAGCTCTCCCAGAAACTAACTCATAAGTTATTTTCAATACGATACTTCAGACCATTCGAGTGGATTCTATGAGGTTATGGAGTATCTCAGTAGCACAGGTGATGAATGATAACTACACTGGCAAGGGACATAAGGATATCATCATAGAATTGTATGAATGCCATCATGACACTAGCTAATAGATAAGCTTCGGCGAGTAACCACAAACACCTGAGACTTCGAGTCACCAGTCAGCGACTCGACTCTACAGGATGAGTGGTCCAGGCGAACTTTCCAGACCTACCGCTAACTTCATAAGGCGATTCATACCCTACGTTAGTGAAACTCAATTTCTAGGGAATATTTTCTTCTTTTGATATGCCAGTACAGCCATTATCAACACCTGATGATAGCTCTCCCAGAAACTAACTCATAAGTTATTTTCAATACGATACTTCAGACCATTCGAGTGGATTCTATGAGGTTATGGAGTATCTCAGTAGCACAGGTGATGAATGATAACTACACTGGCAAGGGACATAAGGATATCATCATAGAATTGTATGAATGCCATCATGACACTAGCTAATAGATAAGCTTCGGCGAGTAACCACAAACACCTGAGACTTCGAGTCACCAGTCAGCGACTCGACTCTACAGGATGAGTGGTCCAGGCGAACTTTCCAGACCTACCGCTAACTTCATAAGGCGATTCATACCCTACGTTAGTGAAACTCAATTTCTAGGGAATATTTTCTTCTTTTGATATGCCAGTACAGCCATTATCAACACCTGATGATAGCTCTCCCAGAAACTAACTCATAAGTTATTTTCAATACGATACTTCAGACCATTCGAGTGGATTCTATGAGGTTATGGAGTATCTCAGTAGCACAGGTGATGAATGATAACTACACTGGCAAGGGACATAAGGATATCATCATAGAATTGTATGAATGCCATCATGACACTAGCTAATAGATAAGCTTCGGCGAGTAACCACAAACACCTGAGACTTCGAGTCACCAGTCAGCGACTCGACTCTACAGGATGAGTGGTCCAGGCGAACTTTCCAGACCTACCGCTAACTTCATAAGGCGATTCATACCCTACGTTAGTGAAACTCAATTTTTAGGGAATATTTTCTTCTTTTGATATGCCAGTACAGCCATTATCAACACCTGATGATAGCTCTCCCAGAAACTAACTCATAAGTTATTTTCAATACGATACTTCAGACCATTCGAGTGGATTGTATGAGGTTATGGAGTATCTCAGTAGCACAGGTGATGAATGATAACTACACTGGCAAGGGACATAAGGATATCATCATAGAATTGTATGAATGCCATCATGACACTAGCTAATAGATAAGCTTCGGCGAGTAACCACAAACACCTGAGACTTCGAGTCACCAGTCAGCGACTCGACTCTACAGGATGAGTGGTCCAGGCGAACTTTCCAGACCTACCGCTAACTTCATAAGGCGATTCATACCCTACGTTAGTGAAACTCAATTTTTAGGGAATATTTTCTTCTTTTGATATGCCAGTACAGCCATTATCAACACCTGATGATAGCTCTCCCAGAAACTAACTCATAAGTTATTTTCAATACGATACTTCAGACCATTCGAGTGGATTGTATGAGGTTATGGAGTATCTCAGTAGCACAGGTGATGAATGATAACTACACTGGCAAGGGACATAAGGATATCATCATAGAATTGTATGAATGCCATCATGACACTAGCTAATAGATAAGCTTCGGCGAGTAACCACAAACACCTGAGACTTCGAGTCACCAGTCAGCGACTCGACTCTACAGGATGAGTGGTCCAGGCGAACTTTCCAGACCTACCGCTAACTTCATAAGGCGATTCATACCCTACGTTAGTGAAACTCAATTTCTAGGGAATATTTTCTTCTTTTGATATGCCAGTACAGCCATTATCAACACCTGATGATAGCTCTCCCAGAAACTAACTCATAAGTTATTTTCAATACTATACTTTAGACCATTCGAGTGGATTGTATGAGGTTATGGAGTATCTCAGTAGCACAGGTGATGAATGATAACTACACTGGCAAGGGACATAAGGATATCATCATAGAATTGTATGAATGCCATCATGACACTAGCTAATAGATAAGCTTCGGCGAGTAACCACAAACACCTGAGACTTCGAGTCACCAGTCAGCGACTCGACTCTACAGGATGAGTGGTCCAGGCGAACTTTCCAGACCTACCGCTAACTTCATAAGGCGATTCATACCCTACGTTAGTGAAACTCAATTTCTAGGGAATATTTTCTTCTTTTGATATGCCAGTACAGCCATTATCAACACCTGATGATAGCTCTCCCAGAAACTAACTCATAAGTTATTTTCAATACTATACTTTAGACCATTCGAGTGGATTGTATGAGGTTATGGAGTATCTCAGTAGCACAGGTGATGAATGATAACTACACTGGCAAGGGACATAAGGATATCATCATAGAATTGTATGAATGCCATCATGACACTAGCTAATAGATAAGCTTCGGCGAGTAACCACAAACACCTGAGACTTCGAGTCACCAGTCAGCGACTCGACTCTACAGGATGAGTGGTCCAGGCGAACTTTCCAGACCTACCGCTAACTTCATAAGGCGATTCATACCCTACGTTAGTGAAACTCAATTTCTAGGGAATATTTTCTTCTTTTGATATGCCAGTACAGCCATTATCAACACCTGATGATAGCTCTCCCAGAAACTAACTCATAAGTTATTTTCAATACTATACTTTAGACCATTCGAGTGGATTGTATGAGGTTATGGAGTATCTCAGTAGCACAGGTGATGAATGATAAC